>OZ024731.1:44506080-44581080 GCA_964016875.1 Fallopia convolvulus | reverse complement strand
CTTTCTGTTTTGCTTAGTTCTGATCTTTTTGATTCCATTGTTTGGAAAACCTTTTGAGCTAGTGCATTTGGGGTAAGTCTCCCTGATCCTGAGACTCCGCAGAGTGGACTCTGCCGAACTACGTAAACAATCCTTATGTTCATCTTGTTTTTCGATTCTTTATGTTTTTGGGAAATTCCTTTTGGTGCCTCTAAGATTTTGCCTTTTCCTTTTAGTGCCCAAGAAAAAAACTTATTCCTCTTGGTACCCCTGAGGTTTTGGCTTTTCCCGTTGAAGACCCTCTCCGATTCAAATTAGTTAATTTCAAGCTCACCATTATGTTCATCGCCCTTAGATTAGTAGGATTCAACTCTTAAAACACTTAAATTCATAACCAAACTACATCAATTTGAATTTTTAAACAATCCTCTATTTTAAGGAATTTACAAAATTGTTTACAAATTCAAATTGGGATGATTAGGTTATGAATTTTGATGTTTTAATAGTAAAATCCTACTAATTTAAGGGTGAGGAACATAATGGTGAGCTTGAAATTAACTAATTTGAACCAGAGATGGTCGTCAACGGGAAAAGCCAAAACCTTAAGGGTACCAAGAAGAATAAGTTTTTTTCTTGGGCACAAAAAAGAAAAGGTAAAACCTTAGGGACACCTATGTTTTTCATTATTTTCGAATCATTTACTTTGTGGATCGTTCAATCTGTTTCACTGTTTGCGTACTTGCTTCTCCTTGTTTTTCACATTACATACACTTTTCCTACAAGTCTACAACCCCTCTCTTCAACTCACCAAGCTCTGTTCGATCAAAGAAGAATACCGAGTTGGCTTTTGGTTGAGGAAATTTCCTAAATCCTAATAGAATCGCAACTCAATCGAATAAATCACTGGAACGTGAAACTACTCTATCCATAAATATCTGAACCTGAAATTAGCCAAAATTGATCCCTTGTGTAGTTGTGTACACTGTACATTACATGGATGGTGATTTCAAATAGTTTACCTTCTATGCATTGCAGATTTAGTTGAAACCTCCAACATTGACGCATTTCAAGCTACTCTTTAACACAATTGCACCACATATTTTCCTACAAGCTACTCTTTCACGGTTATTATAAGCTGGAATCAACAGCAACAAGTCAACGGACACCAGAATGCAATGCAGAATGAAATAGCATCTACTTCAATATTCCATAGCTACAATTTCGTTTTTGGACCCTTGCAATTACTATACCAACAAAAGGCGGAAAAAACTGACAAGGTACAGATTGCTTCAACGAATTCCAAAGGAAGAAGAAAAGCAAAATTGAAAGGAAAAACAAAAAATTACCAAAATCATCAAACAATTGAGACCTTAGCACCGGCCGCTTCGAGCTGCTTCTTCGCCTCCTCGGCTTCTTCTTTGGAAATTCCCTCTTTGAATTTCTTCGGCAAACCTTCGATGAGCTCCTTGGCCTCCTTGAGCGCCAGACTGGTCAAAGCCCTAACGGCCTTAATCGCTCCGATCCTGGCATTGCTCGGCACCTCCTCGATAACGACATCGAATTCAGTCTTCTCTTCCACGACGGGCGCTTCTGCAGCTCCGGCGCCGGGA
Organism: Fallopia convolvulus; assembly: GCA_964016875.1. Classification (NCBI taxonomy): domain Eukaryota; kingdom Viridiplantae; phylum Streptophyta; class Magnoliopsida; order Caryophyllales; family Polygonaceae; genus Fallopia; species Fallopia convolvulus. The sequence goes on along the minus strand of OZ024731.1, from coordinate 44,579,491 downwards.
GCAGCGACGGCAACGGCGGCGGGGGCGAACGAGGCCGCCGAGACGCCGAGCTTGTCCTGGAGCAAGTCGACGAGGATCCTCGCCTCCTCGAGAGTGAGGTTGGAGAGCTCGGAGCCGAGTTTCTCGATCTTCTCCGGCGCTTCCACGGCGGCGAGAGGGCGGACGTTGGCGGCGCGGTGGGAGGTTGCGGAGGAGGCGTGACGGAGGGGGAAGTGGAGAGGCTGGAGTTTGGAGAAGGAGGTGGAGGTGGAAGTGGGGGGAGAGGAAGGAGAGCGGAGGGTGAGAGTGGAGAGGGCGTTGGTGGTCGCCATTGATGGAGGGAGAGAGAGAGAGAGAGAAAGGATAGGATAAGGAGAGGGACAAAGAGAGAGTTCGCGAGGGGGAAGTCGGAAAATGCTGCAGGCTAAGCAATTAAGCGAGAGTGGATACGTAAAGAAAAAAAAAAGGAAAGGTGAGTATAGATGGATAATTTGACGCTTTTGCCCCTTATTTTTTGATAAATAACACATTAAGAAGTTAAAAAAATACAATGGGGCATTCCGAGAATCGAACTCGGGACCTCTCGCACCCAAAGCGAGAATCATACCACTAGACCAAATGCCCACTTGTACAATTCTTACAATAGTATTTAGAACTTAATATAGTGCATGTTAAGAGATAAATTAAGGTTAAATTATTCATTCTTCTTATTTTATTTTAAAGAATAGTAAAAAATTAGACTGACAAAATCAACTTATACCATCCTTGTGGATGAGGACCTTAAGTCCGAAATGTGTCTGAATTTGATGATTCATTCTTATTTATTGTATATATTCTGTTTTGACAGAATTTGGTCCGTAAGGCTTGGCGGCCTTTACAACATTCTAGTTTCTTAGCTTCATATGGCAAGATCAAGTCAAAAATTTAGCTTATAAATAATCATGCACAGTTCAATGTAATATGATCAAGAAATCCAATTGAAATTTGATCAGTGTTCTCCAAAATATCATAACATGTTATGAGTAGAGAGTTTCTCAAACAAAATACCAACTGAGTGATTAGATCTCTTAAAGGTATAAATTTTTTATATCGCTTTTAAGTTTTTTAAACCATAGTTTCTAAATCATAGTTTTAATGGCTCAATGAGATGAGAGGTGCCATAAAAAGTTATTTCTACATACATATGAAAGAAATATTTTTTTAACATATGCCTTGATTTTTTAATTAAATCCAAATGAATATTTCAACAAAATCGACTTTTACATCCAAAATTAAAATATGAAGCCCTAGTTCACATGAGACCTAAAATAAAAACTGATTTTAAATACCTATTTTTCCAAATCTATAAAACCCTTAAAATACAAGACTTTCTCACGATGTTCTTCAAAATTCTTTTCGAAAAATATCGTAGTAATTCTCGTAGCATAATCCAAAGGATTATATAGATTAATATAATACATATGATAGCTTCAAGGAAAACTGATCGAAGTTAGACATGTTGATCGGAGTAGAAAACGAAGAGGAGGAAGAAGCGTTAAGGGAGTTGAGAGGATAAGAAGGGAGTAGACAAGAATATGCAGAAGAAATATAAAAGAGAAAAATATGGTGTATAGATAAAAAGGATTAGAGAAATAGATGAAAGATTAAAATACCAATAAAGATTTGTAGGGGATATTTATTAATAACCTTCTCATTTGATTGCATATAAGCTTGGCTTTCTTCTTTTTCATACATCTTGAAAAGAAATTCTTCTTCGATCTTCATATACAAAAGGTCTCTTCTTCATAAGAGTTATTTCTTTGATAGAAGAAGTTTGAAAGAAAATGTTTTTAAAAAAAAAGATAGAGAGCGTTTGAAATAAGAAAATACTCTACATTCGAGTTTTTTGACAAGTAACCAAAATACATTCGAGTTTTCTTTCAATGTTTATTGCCCCTATTTATGTCAAGGGTTCACTACAAGAAAGTTGTGGGATAAATATTCATATACAATGAAACATGTGGCAAATACAATTCATCATTGTATATATGCACATCTAAATCTTCTATAAGTGTTTTGTATTTGATTGGAAACTCTCAAAATACAAGCATGTGTTTTTCCACACAAAACTCTAACCCCACAAGAGAGAGGCGCATTCCCCTTTTGTAGGCCAAAGGAGTGGCGATTATAGAAAGAGAAAAAGAGGTTATGGCGGTTGAGAGAAATAAGGATAGAAAAAAGGAGGGTTGTTCCAACTACTTGTAACTTCCCTCAACCACTTTTTAAATTCATTCTTATCCAAAACTTCCGGAAGACAAGCCCAAAAATGGTCCAATGGCAAGCGGCCTAATAAGGCCTAGCTAGCTTTGGTTGAGCTAGCTTCAAGATAGCATGATAAGCTATGTCACTCCCAAAATATAATATGTATAAAACATTTATATACAGCTTAGTGAAGCTACCATGAATCAAAAAGGCCAAAGCTTGAGCTCAAACGAAGCTAAAACCCAAATCGGCTCAAAGTCGAGCTAGCTCATTTTAAGTGTTCCAAGCTTTGGCCAGCTCCCAAATTTTGCCATAAAGTCTTAGAGCTTCACATCTCCCCTTACAAATCATAATATGTCAGACCAAATCACTAGAATTGGTCAAACATCGATAAAAGGCTCACAAGCGCTAAAGGCGCGCCTATACCAAGGCATGCCGGCGCGCGCCCATGCCATGGCATCCAAGCGCTGATAGCCAACCTAACGCGCGCATTGGCTCATCTTGCCTTTGACGTCGAGGCCCCTCAATGCTTAGCATGTGCCAAGGTACAATCCCATTCGCCATTGCCGAGCATCGGCGCGCCTTGACCTCGATGCCACTACTTTGCCAACGTCGAGCGTTAGCTATGCCGATACTTGTCAAGGGAGCGCCTTTCCTCGTCCATGATTTCTTTCCCTTAAAACCCTTAGAAATACTTAGGGCTGATCACATAAGTCGTGGTGCCTCCTGCACACCTTAAGCCCAAATGATACGTTTTAGTAATTTCTCACACTTTATCATTTACAACTTACACCAAATGGATTCATGACTTCACAAATCACCAACATTCCTCCCCCATTTGTGCAATGTCATAAAACTTTAACATATATGACAAACTCTATGTATAGAAATAAATATCCTTGAATTTGAATTTATAACTTTTAACAATTACAATCATGCACTAAATAATTGTGGTGTTCTAAGAATTGAACCACTTCAACTTGTCTAAGTACATGCAGTAAGAATTACAACACAAGTTACATAACGTATATAAACCACACTTGACGTTTTGAGGCTTTACGCCCCTTATCCTTTTCACATATGCTTCGAGACGAGTCATCCTTGAACTCCCTTGGAAGAAGCCTTTCATTTCCACATATGCTTAGTTGAACTTCTAACTTGCGCCTACAAATGCAATTACCAAAATTCATTAATTAAAACTTGTTTCAAAGTTCCTTGTCATGTAGGCTAGAGCAAATACCTTGATGAGATAATGTATGCTCTCCAACTCCATGGCTTTGGCCTACCACATTGAATTCAGCCCTACACCTTTCGGTAAGGGGGAATTGGGTGTCCAAATCACAGAGTAGATGTCTTGTACAACAACTCTTTTGCCAAACTCTTGGTTAAGTGATCGACAAGGTTGTTGTGTGTTCTCACAAAGACAACCGAAATGACTCCATGTGTGATTAGTTCTCGAATGGAACTATACCTCACACCTAGATGTCTTGACTTCCCATTATACACTTGGCTATAGGCCTTTGCCAAGGTATTTTGACTGTCACAAAAGATAGCAATAGGGGATATCGGTTTTGGCCACAAGGGTATCTCACTCACAAGATTCCTAAGCCATTTCGCCTTCTTGTCTGCCGCGTCAAGGGCAACAAACTCCGACTCAATAGTCGAGGTTATTATGCAAGATTGCTTCTTGGATGCCCAAGAAATTGCGCCATCACCTAATAGGTATACCCATCCACTCGTTGATGAGTGATCTTCCATATTGGTGATCCAACTTGCATCGGTGTAACCTTCCAAAGTAGAAGATGTTCCCACATATGCAATACCATAAGTCATTGTCGCTTTTATGTACTTAAGTACTCTCCTAAAGGACTTTCAATGACTTGAACTAGGTCGACTTGTATATCGACTCAACTTGCCCACGACAAAAGCTCTGTCGGGGCGAGTACTTGTCATTGCATACATCAAGCACCCTATCACTTGAGAATACTCAAGTTGTAAGTTTGTCGTTAGCATCTCTTCACCCCCAAATGAGTTCTTTAACCCAGAGTAGGACAACATGGCATTGACCATGTCCTTAAGCACACGGTTCTTGCATTCCGCCACCCTATTTTTTTGTGGGGTATATGGAGCCGTTGTATCATGTATTATACCACAAGATTCAAAGTATTCCTCGTCCATGTATTCACCATCTCGACCGGTTCGTAGCCTTTTGATCTTATTACCGGTTTGCAATTCAACTTCGGTCTTGTATGCTTTAAATCTATCCAGAGCCTCACTTTTAGAGTGAACTAAATAGACATAACAAAACCTCGTTAAATCATCAATAAATGTTATGTAATAACGCTTTTGACCCAATGATGGTGCTGTATGCAAATCCCCCAAATCCGAATGGATTAGACCTAAGACCCCCTCTTCTCTTTCAATATGTTTGAAAGGAAGCCTTGTTATTTTAGCTACCAAGCAAGTTTTACACTTTTCATTTGTAGGTTTGAAGTTAGGAATGCTATTATCTTTTGCCATATCCGACATGCATTTCGTATGGACATGTCCTAACCTTGCATGCCATAGATCATAAAGTGAATCATTTGACACAATCATGTAATCAAACATAACCTTATTATTATTGATTACATTAAGTAGGACATACTCCCTCCGATCGGAAATATAATTTGTTTTAGAACGTAAAATTTGATCAACTTTATATGTCATTTTAGGTTTTCTAGGTAGTGAGATGTGAAAAGTGTTATTGGAATTTGTTTTCATTGACTAAAATTTTTCACTTATTGGTTAAAAGGGGCGGCGAATAAATAATTAGAGATAAAGTTGAGAAAAAATATGCTATTTTAGATGTAAATAATAATTTTCTTAAAAAGTCTGATAAAAGCTAAAACGACTTATATTTCTGATCGAAGGGATTATTGTTTTTATTGTGGCCGAAGCCTACAAATATTTCAACCCTAACTTATTTAGAGCACCACCACTAACCACATTTTCCCTAATGGTAGGTGTATACAATACATTATGTAACATAAGTTCCTTCCCACTCGTGAAGTGAAGAAGCACCGATGTTCGCATTTTTAGTGTAGTTTTTAGTAGGTTTTCTTTGCTTATTAGGTTTAGTTTTGTTCAGTTTAGGTTTAGTTTTGAGTGTTTTTAGGTAGTTTTGCATATTTCTATAAAAAGAGTGGAAGCTACGCTATTTTGTGAATTTTGTAGGTTTTAGCAAGAAAAAGAGCTATATGGAGCTGAATTTGGAGCATTACAGCGAAAGACGGAGGAGTGCAAGATTGAAGAAGTCAGAGCTTGAGATCACGAGAGGAAGTGTGGAAGAAAACAAAGCCCAGGCTCGTTAACGAGGCTATGAGGGCTCGTTAACGAGGCCACGAAGGAGAAGATTTGAAGTATTTATTTTATAATTCACCGATCCTGAGCGGGAATTTATTTCCGTGTCGGTTGAGTATCTTTTTAGAATCTTTTTGGGGTTATTAGAATATGTATTTTAGGTCTTAATATATTTTTAGATTTTATTTCTATCTTTTAGGATTTGTTTCTATCTTTTTAGGAAAGTTTATATCTTTTAGCCTTTTTAGTTTTTAGCTTTTTAGTATAAATATCCTTCTATCTAGCATAGAAAGAAGGAAGCTTTTAGAGGAGAATTTTTAGGAGGAGATTTTCGAAGGGCCGAGAGAGAGAAAGTTGGATCGGAGAGGACCGAGGAGGCTCGGTAGACGACAGTCACCGGGGTCGTTGGTCGCGATTGTGGTTCGGTATTTTGATGTTTTTCGGTTTCTTCTGAATCTCTGTAAGACGATAATTTTCTTATTAATTCAAGTTTTGTTTTGTTTTCAATGTTTCTTTTGATTGAGATTTTTAGTTTCTTAGTTATGATTAGTGAGTAGTTTCTTTTTCTAGGGTCGGGATTAAGCCCGGCATAGTTGAGCATGTTTGATGAGTAAGATTGTGTTGTGAATGCCTTTTATGTTTGATTGAGAATTGTTTGTTGTGCTTATACCAAAACGAAAGTTGAGGTAATTTAGGTTTTTAACTTGATTGAAAGAGAAAGTTAGTAACTTGAAGGTTGATATTGTTTGAAAACGAAAGTTTCAAGCTTTAGATCCAAAATAAGCAATTAAGTGAATTAGGATGCGAAAGTTTGTTAATTTACTTGCTAAGTCAACGAAAGTTGATGACTCTATCTGTTTAAAGGCATGATCTTATCTTCTTACGAGTTTTTATGCTTGGCTATGTTGTGGTGTCCCTAAATCCTAGATTTTTGTTTTATTTGAATTATCTCTAGTGAATTTTCGTTGATGAGTACTTGCCTCGGTACCGAATTTAATTAGATTTTAATTAGGTCGTTAGTTGAAGTTTTTTGTGTTCGGTGGTTCGTTAACGACCCTGACAACGTCGTTAACGAGGCTGCTTGTAGGTGTTTTATTTGTTTTTGTTTGCTTTTTTTTAGTAGATTGATAAACCAACAACCTTGCTTCCTGTGGAACGATCCTGACTTCGCTGTACTCAGCGGGGTTTTGACTATAAATTTATTTGTTGTCAATATAAACCCTATCAACAAGCACGACCCCCTTTCCTAAGACTGGAGTCGTCGACTTGTTCCCCATGTAAAGAACCAAACCATCCTCTACATCTTTCATGTGCTTGAACCATCGCTTATCCATGCACTCGTGGGTGGTGGCTCCCGAGTCAAGCCACCAATTCAGATTTCATCATTTAAAACAAGACATTCTTAATGTTAGATACACTAAACAATGAATCATCTTTACATAAACCAAAGTTAATTGGGATACCTTGCCCTGGGCAGTGGTCTTGACCGTACAATCCCGCTTCATGTGGCATGGTTTGCCACACTTCCAACATGCCCCTTTTGCCTTGGGCTTCTTGCTTGGGCCTTGTTTTTCTCTCCCACCAGGCTTGGACCGTTTATAGATCTTGGCACCCTTGGCACCTTTACTCTTACCCTTGCCCGCCTCCATGGTATTCACTGAGTGGGGAGACTTGTCCTCATTCTTCTTTCCTTTATCATTCATCTTGAATTCTCCCCCAATCTGAAGATGAGAGCCAATTTGGACAAGATTCATGTCCTCCTTTGAATGTTTGAGAAGATGTTTTGCCTCTTTATATGAAGGGAGCAACTTGTCCACCATGGATGAGACAACAAAATTCTCACATAAGTTAATCGTGTTGGATTAATTCTCCCAACACACGAAGTAACTCGTGGTATTTGTCCATCACTGGCCTAGACTTCACCATCTTATAATTGTTGATGTTAGACACAAGGAACTTTTTAGATGAAGCATCTTTAGCCAAATGTTTTCCTTCGAGTGCTTCCCTCAAAATCCAAGAAGACTTGTGATTTTGATACACATAGAATAGGGAGTCGGCCTTCCATTTAGGATGTGCCCATGACAAACATAGTCACCATTCTCCTATTTATCAAGGAGCCTATGTTGAAGCGCTATGTCTAGCCTTTAGTTGGATTGTTCCTCAGTCTCATCCTCGACTATGTCGGGTATGGGGGTGGAACCTTGGGACACGACCTTGTGAGCACGTACACCACTTTCAAAGAAGTAAGCAAGAATGCATCTTCTTTTGCCATCGACGGAAATCTTGCCCCTCAAAATTTTCAAGTTTCACAAACTTGGAGGCCATATCCTTGATCGATGCTTCCCTCATTTTAGCCATTTTCACAACCTTGCAAGACAAACAGGAAGAACTAAAACAATAAATAAATGTTGAAGATTGTTAGTGTTAGGTTATGTTGTTAGTTGAATGTTAGATTCAGATCTTGCATGTAGACCTCGAAGGGCAATCAAGACAATTGAGTAGACCCTGAAGGGTAATCTCGTGGGTGTAGAGCACTAGGGTAATCACTGCCGAATTGTTAGTAAACATTTTAGAACAAAAATAAAGACTTTAAAAAGATCAAAAACGTGTCTTGATAATGTCAACGAATCACTCAATTTAATCGAGTTTTCCTTCAACGTTTATTGCCCCTATTTATGCCAAGGGTTCAATACAATAAAATTGTAGGATAAAACGTTCCTATACAATGAAACATGTGACAAACACGATTTATCATTGCATATATACGCACCTAGTTCTTCTATAAGTGTTTTGTATTTAATTAGAAACTCTCAAAATACAAGCGTGTATTTTTCCACACAAAACTCTAACATCCTTTTGTGATGCGGATTGAGGGCGTTCTCCTTTACCTAGCTTGCCTTTGGCATGCTTTGACGGATATTGTGTAAGAGATAAAAAACAAGGGAATGAGAAGGAGAAGACAAGAAAAGGATGTTTGAGTGAGATGAAAAAGGAAAGGAAGTTTTACTACGGAGGAATAAAAGCCCCATATAATTTTACTACGTACAACCGTCATTTCAAGTTAGTGTCTCTTATATGGTAATGTTAAATGTTTTTTTTGGGAAATTCTTTTTTGTGCCCATGAGGTTTTGATTTTTTCTTTTCGTAGCCTAAACACACTCAAATGTCAATTTTCATCCATAAAATAAAAATTCTTACAACATTAAAATTGAAATTAGAAAAGCTTACTTTTTCTTATTTTTTACCCCTAATTTCTCAAATATTAGGTTTGCTGCAAAATTTTGTAGTTGCTTCATCTTAAATATCTTCCTCATGTATATCCTTAAGGGCTGCTGCAGCCTAGTGCTAACAACTAGCCAAGTTTGAAGTGCTTGTAATTGTTTTTAAAAACTTGTGGGACATATTTTTAGGTGAAATAAATCCATGGTTTTATGGCTAGGTTCTAGCAATCAAGTTGCATGTTGATTAACTAAGGCCTCAGAAGGATGTTAATACTTTTTATATTTTTATTATTAGGGGCAAAAAAAATTAAGAAAATGTAGGTTAATTATTATTTTTAAACGGAAATTTCATTTTATGGATGAAAATTGACATTTGAGTTTGTTTAGACTATGAAAAGGAAAATTTTAAAAACAGGAGGGCATCAAAGAAATAAGAATTTTTTTGACACTAAAAAAAAAAACCAAAATTTCAGGGGTATCAAAAGAAATTTCCTTTTTTTATTGCAAAATGATCGAGCAAATTTTAGTGCACACTGTGAATGATTAATATTAACTAAAAGATACGTTCCATCTAAAAAAACTAAAAGATACGTAAATGTGTATAGCTAAGTTCATTGGTACCGACAATGTTGTTCTTTCAGATCAAAGGTGATCAGTGCATTAGTGCAATAGTGCATGTTTGCATATATTTATAGATGAATTGGCTGAAAACCGGTCAACCCGTATAATATAATATATTTCACTTAAATGTCCGTATTTTTAATAATGGTCGAGAACCATTCATATTACATGCTTCTTTAGTTATTCACCACCCAAATTCCAGATCCGTTCGCTTCCGTCAAAAAATATAGTGACATGGCACTCAAAAAATAGTGAATTGGCTGAAAACCACTAGGCCTTTACCGATTTAAATTGAACTGATTCATATCCTATTATATAATTTTAGAATTCTTAGGGTCTTAGATTACAATATGTTTTAATTTGATTGCTCCATAGCAAATAATACCCAAATGGTGTCTTTGATTTGTACTAAAACGGAAATGTGCAAAAAAGTTCAAAAATTAAAGAAGTAACGCTCTATGTAACACGCTTGCGGTTTCACACTTACGGTTTCGCATACGTGTACAAACATCCATTCACGACTCCCTATAGACTTCACCTCTACAATTCTTATAAGTAACGTATGATCGATTCTCTTGTGTGTTCTCTTCATAATCATCACCTTCTTCTCCTCCCTCTCACTCCCATTGCTTATTTGCTTGCTCACTCAATCAACATCATGAATTTCACAAATTTCCTTGCCAAATCTCTCAATGAGCTTAATCCAACTCTCCCAAATGAGCTCCGATTCGCTAACCATATCCCAAACCAATTTCCGGCTCCATCAACCCATCAACAACTCGATCTTAACCATTTTCCTTGTATGGACTCGATTTTATCATCCGACGACACATTCCTAACCCTAGCTCCTCCGCGGCCACTTTCAACCGAAGAAGATCATAGTCCAAGATGGGAAAGGAGGAAGAGAGCTCGAAAATCCGTCCAAGAACCGAAGAGAACGAAGCGCAGACAAGTATCCAAACGTTGGACTGAAGAAGAGGACAAGTTTGTGACGTTGAAGCTTTTTAATAATTTTATTTACTCAATTGAGCTTCTTACAAAAAGTTTAACCTTTTTTTGTTTTGTTCATACTTTAATGCAACAGGGAACTAAGAAATATAGTGAATGGTATGGGAGAGGAATGGTCAAAAATTGGGAAAATGATGAAAAATCGAATGGGAAAGCAATGCAGGGAAAGGTGGAACAATCACTTGCGCCCAGACATTAAGGTTCTTCTTCACAACCGACCCCTGAATTTCTAGTTTATATTGTGTTTACTTAATTATATAGACTTATGTTATGAGATTAGAAATCAATAGTTATGTTCTTTAGTTTATAGAAAAAATAATTTTTTTATAATTTTTAACACATTAAATTTATACAATGTATTTGTATAGATCTTTATAGATTCCCTAGCCTGTTGTATAGTTATTTTTTAAAAGGTTTCAACCGAAAAAAAAGTTATTTTTTAAAAGGAAACATTCAGTGGAAATTAATGAGTCCGCTTCAAGATTGAAATGTTATTTTATCAATCACCATTAACTAGTTATGTCACTATGTGTGAATTATGGATCAATTACGATTCACTGTATCAATGTGTGAATTAATGATTTAGTTGTAAGTTAGTAAAGTCTTAGATTAGTACAGTTCACATTTAGCTTGTGTTGCCATAATAACGTACCAAGGTGATGATTATGAAGTAATACAATGTTGCTTAGATTTAATCCTAAAACAATTATTGATTTTGATGATTGATGAGGGTCACTAATTAAATTCTTTTCTCCAAAGATACAGTTTAATTAAAGTTGTTTTTTTTTTGAGGGAATGATTAAAGGAATTTAATTTCTTATAGAATGGCCTTATAATATTTTTTCACAAAACCCTTAATTACTAATAACTAGTTGGTCTAATGGGATGAGGTGCTAGGCTCCTTAGAGATTTGAAGTTCGAATATTCTTGGCAACGTATATGGAAAAAACTATGTTTTCTTTAAAAAAACCTTAATTTAAAAAAAATCTGATTTAAAAGCTAGTTTTTAATTTATGATAGAATAGATGCATTTTAGAATAATAACTTTTGGTTGTGTTTTACATTAATCCACCCATGCATGACTCTTGATTATTTATTATAACATTGAAGGACTAAAATAAAACTAATTAATTAGTAAGAAAGTGTAGGGACTATTAATCCACCCATGCTTGTGTTAAGTTCCTTTGCTCTTGTACGTACGTGTAGAGAAACACAAAATGGACGAATGAAGAAGAGGAGATGATCGTAGAAATCCACAAGAAAGAAGGCACAAAATGGTCGAAACTCAGCAAGATTCTCAAAGGACGCACCGAGAACTCCATCAAGAACCACTGGAACTCCACCAAGAGAAAGATCCTCTGCAACGGCATCTTTCTCGAATCCTCTCTATTGCAGCGCTACATCGGCCTTAGATCCGGTGCCACTCCTTGGAGACTCGCTGCTCATGCCCATATCGATCCCAACAATGAGTCGAGTGTGGGTCCTATAGAAGTTCGCAAGGAAGGAGTTGTCTGGATCAACTTCTTTGCTTGACTAGGGTTTCTTTGAAGACGATATATATGATTGGGTGTTTAGGGTTTGAGTCGTCTATATTTAATTTGGATCTTGTGTTTATGTTGATCCAAGTATCTTTTGTATTAGACATTTTGCATTCATGTCTATTTGTGTTGCTTATATGTAAGTGCTTAACTAGAATGGTTTTATGAATGTTTAATGCATGAAATGTATAAAAGTTCGACCCGGCCAATTCACCTAGCAGTTAGCTATATATATAGTTAGACTGGTGCCATATGATGGATGTGGTAATATTTGTTCTATATCTAACTAAAGTTAGGATAAAACTAATTAAACTAGTATATAATATTGATAGGCTATTTTTCTAATTGATATTTAATTTTAGGATGAAATTTTCTGAACTGGTGTGATGGGCCCATACGCATAGACGATCTACGTGATAGCTTGTATATAGGAGTAGCTTAGTTGCATGTTTTATATATGTTTTAGTTAGTTTTAGGTTGGTTTTTATGTAGTTTTTAGGTTTTTTTGTTGTCGGGTATTATGCGCTGGTTTGCTCGGTTTTACAGGTTTTTAGGTTCAGGAGTAACAGCGGGGCGAGTACAGATTGACCATGGCGGTGGTGGACGAGCTAAGGAAAGCTAGGAGTGCTAGGAGTATGGATGGAGAAGAGCCAAGCAAAGGACAAAGCCAAGCCAAATCAAGACAAGTGCTCGGGATCGAATCCGAACAATGATCCCGCGCATTCCCAATTGAAGACCAATTGTGCGGGGAAGCAATATTGCGCGGCCGCGCAATTGGACCCGATCCCGCACAATCTGGGTTTTTACACGGACGTTGTTTTGGGCCGAGTTTTGGTTTTGGGCTTCGAGATTTAAGATATTTGGGCTTATATCTTCCGAGTTGTAGGGTTTAATATATCTTATGAGGGTTATTTTTAGGGACATATAAATACTTTATGTTAGTTTAATTTTCATAACTTTTGCCAAACTTTAGAGGCTAGGGTTTCTTTGGAGAGAGTTTTCTCAAAGGAGCAATCTTTGAACCTTTGTAAGTTTGATTTTAATTTAATTATGCATTGTTAATTTCCCTTGTGTTTGACTAGTTATTAAAATCATAGATTTCATAATATTGTGAGGTTTGATTGATTCTCGTCAACTTGAATATGTTTTATTCCCTGTGCTTAATTGAATTAGAATTATTCTAGTGTTTTGTTAGATTAGCTACCTAATAGAATTTCTAGGTTAATTTACAACTAATCTGATCAAGTCCCGTTCGGTATTGATTAGATAAAGTAGAAACTATAATTATTTAGACCCGTTCGGGCTATTCAGTTGTAGAGGGAATAAACCACAGATAACTTGATTAGCTGTTTGCGTTGAGTATTTGTTTCTATCGATAACTTGACTCGTAAAGCTGTCGTTTAATTGAATATAGACGTTGTTTTAGGTTGTTAAATGATTAGGGTTGTTTAGACTGTTAGTTCTTTCAACTATTTATGAAGTTTGGGTCATAATCCTTAGTAGGAGTATAATCCACAATAGATTATTCAAGGGAATTGAGAATCAAGATAATCAATGATCAATAAGCATATCTATGATGGATTTAACTAGTTGAATATATTTCTCTCATATATATTTACAATCAACTTTGCATTCTTAGATAGTTTTGAATTTTACATATTAGATTAGAATTACAATCCTTAAAGCCCCCATATTAGTTACTTGGCATTTAAGTAATAACATTAATACACGAGTCTCTGTGGGATCGACCCTTACTTGCCGCTCTACTGAGTTTGTTAAGTTAGGATTCTTTGATAGGAATAACGACCACTGAAAATACCTCATCACTACGTCCCCCATATGCCCGGGCCACCATAATCTGACAATGGACATAATTATATTATTATAAGTCATATACCATCCAGATATCGTTTCTTGCTTAAAAAAGGTTCGACCCAACTCATGAATTGATAATTTGATTGAGCTATACTATAAGAGTAAGACTCAACATTTTTTCCAACCGAAAAAAAAGTACTCGATCAACATTTTTTTGTTGAAAAAATGATATATTGTTGCGGTGAGCATTGATCGAACACACCACCTTTAGATCTTCAGTCTGACATTTTAAATGTGTTTAAGACTCAACAGAATTTAAATGTTTGATTTTGAAATGTTTCGATGTATGAATACGCCGCCATTGTCACCTTCGGTCGCAAATCAATTGAAATCCAAACTCCCACCGATCCCTCCCACCACCATTGTCAACGGCCACCACCATGACCGCCTCTAGCCTTTGCCTCTCCATATCCAAATCTAGACTCAACCATTTCCACGAACACCAGGGCCGCAACACCATGATTGCCTCCAACCTCTGCCCCTCCAGATCCAAATCTAGACTCAAACCATTTCCACGAACACCGAACACCAGGGGGCTCACGACAGTTCTCTCTTCCGAATCATCGTTTTTGGACTTCGGATGCAAATCTAGACTCAACCATTTCCACTATAATCCCCAGGTCTCCAAAAACCCGATACTTGTTTCTCGTTCTAATTCTTGTTCGTTTTCATAATTGGGCCTAAAGCCAATAAAGTTTTCCTTGTTGTATATGGGCCAAGAAACCCACAAGGGCCCAAAAGACCAGCCGACCCAACCTTCTTTATCTTATTCTTTCCCCTCGTCAAAACCATACCGACCCTAATTCCTCTCTTGGGGGGATGAGCCGTACACGAGGAAAGAAGTGGAACGAGAGGATTCCGCCGCAAGATGCTTCCCTCATCACCGATCGAGCTCGATTCTTCCTTTGTGGTCGTCGGTGGTTCTAAGTGATCCTACTTTGTGCTCAACTGCTCCCAGTCCCATGTGCCTCGCTCGCTTGGGATTCCGACTGCCGGGTTAGTTCCTTTTGTTTGTTTTGCGTCGTTGGAGAGGAAGCGACCAACCACCGAATCGGTTCCCTTGCTCGTTGCTCGTCGCCGTTCTCAATCCGAAACCTCCATAAGGCTCGATCCTTTTTGTCAAGGCCATGCCCACATATCCTTACAAGGATAGCCGCAAGCTCTTTCACCGGCTTCGTTTGCCAAGAACTCGCCAGGAGTCCATCGATTCATCCGTGACCGCAAATCGAGTCTGCCCTCTATTCTTCTAGAGTGGGCCACTTTGACCAAGTCAAGACCGCATATTATCGTTTGGCCTCGCCCTTCTCGGTCGGGACCAACCGATCGAGCCAAGCTAAGGACTCGACCCTGCGTTTTTGTTCCGAAAAGGCTTTGCGTGGCTTGTTTTGGTGGATCTTTGTTTACAAGGAATTCGTCCGTGAGGTAAGTCGTTCTGCGACTTACTCGACTTAATTCAGTTCTTGTTAGATTGAGTTCCATGTATGTGGAATTAGTTTTGGGAACTAGTCCCCTTGCATATTACTTTTTAAAATAAAATTCTCTCTCTATGCTTGTGAACATTGTAATTGTAGTTGTAATTGTGTTGGTACTCATGATTGTAAATTGTGTTTATAACTGTATTGTATTTGCGATTGTAGTTGTGTGATTTGGAAACTGTAACTGTAATCCTCTTTATAAATGTGATTGTGGTTGTGCTTGTAATTGCGTTGTAGTTGTAATTGTATTTGTAATTGTGATTGTATTTGCGATTGTGATTGTGATTTTGTTTGTGGTTGTCAGTCTGATTGTGATTCTGAATCTGACTGTGACTATGAGTGTGCTTGTGATCGTAATTATAACTGCGATTGTATCTACATTTGTGTTTGTGCTTCAATTCAAGTGGTGGTTGTGCTTGTTATTGTAAATGTGAATTTTTCGAGCCTACTTTCTTCTGCTATGTGCTTGCTTCTGTCTTTCGAGGTTAATGGCTTGTCGACTTGCTTTGCTTACAACCATTATGTGTTAAATGAGTGAATTGATTGTATAAAACCTCATTTTGGAATGATTCAAAATTACTTGCTTGTATATGTATTTGAAATTATGAAAAATTATTTTTAAACATTTTTTGTTATGCGTGCACTGGGTTCCTTCTGTATGGCCATGGATCACGGGTAAAGTTGGAGATGAAGTGGCCCCCGGGCATTGTCATGCGGCAGGAAGGGCCCCCTTCTAAAAATAAAATAAAATGTTTTGGAAAACGCTCTAGTAGAGGTTTAGCTGGGGAAAGAAGGGTGAATAGGGGAAATGGGCATGTGTATAGGTACGTGCCCTGACCGTGTGCCATAGATGAGAGGCTGGATGGTGCCATTTGGATTTGAGGAGGATTTTTGATTGCTATTTTATTTGATGGATTTTGTTTGAATGGTCTCGTGTTAATGGGTTTTGTTTAATTGATTGTATTTTGTGGTTATATATGTTGAGAAGGATCTTTTTGAAGATGGATGTTATCCTTGTTGTTGTTATTAGTGATGTTATCTGGATTAATTATACTATTGTGATACTGTTGTATTTCTAATGTGGTTATAGTTGCGATATTGTCCGTGTGTGTGTGTGTGTATTTGTGTGTCTGTGTGAGTATTTAACATTAAGTGTTGAATTGATATGAATCGAAATTTATTGGTTTATGTGTGAATTTTTGGTTGTAGGGTTCTGTGTGGCTTTAAAACGTTCTATATGCATCTCACGCTTTCTAGCTTGAATTATAATTGTAGTAGCCGACCCTTCGGGGAATATTTTTTTACAATTTCAGGTACTTTTTAAAAATCGTGTTGGATTCTCTTGAAGTGGTGGAGCAGATGTTGGTGCACGTGTATATAGGATCTAGTTGTTGGGATCTGGTTATTTATGTATTAAAATTTATTTGTTGAATTGTTTTGTTGCTAGTTGGATAGAACTGACTTAGAATGGTTTGAGATTACATAATGTCTTATTGTTATCTTTTGTTTTGAATTTGAGAATACTATCATGCTTTTTTTTACATTCAGTTTTAAACAAAACGTTGGATGTTTTATTGGTTTTCTTGCCGTGCCCGCGTCGCAAGATCCTAGTGAATTTGTTCTCCGACTAATCTGAGTAGCGCTCGGACAGGGTCTACCGCCTAGTAGCGCCCGAAGAAAGTCGGGATGTTACATCCATGAACACCAGGGCTGCCACCACCATGACTGCCTCACAGGGGGCTCACGATAGGATGACTTCGGATGCAACCAGAGGTGTAGCAAAGAATTTGTGCTAGTGGGGGCTACATTCCTTCGGGTAAATTTTTTGATTATAGAAGAATTATTGGAAAAGTCAAGAATTTATTTTTTGTATTTTTTATAAAATTAAAATTAGATCTGTTTATTAGGTTGTATATCAAGAAGATAATTCGGATAACACATCCATCCATCTAATATATAGAGTCATGCACATGTTTTGTTGTTTTTACATCATCTAGAGTTGGAATTCGAAGAGGTTGTAAATTTATGTAGGGGGTGAATTGATATTTAATTATCTCACTTTAATTGTGATGAAATTAATTGTTTGTAACATCTTTGATATTATATCACTTCATATGGACTAAAGTATATTTCTAGTAACAACCATTGAATATTTACTATATATTTTGACCAAATTAATTTTTATGCACATTAGACTTGACCAATAGAAGTAGATAGAAAATAAAGTTTTGATTATCAGAATGTTTGTCAAATTAATTTATTCAAGTATTCTGGTCCTAAGACCGAGATGTTTGGCCATCACTGGTTGCACATGAGAACCGCACGAGGTATGAGCAACCTCCGGCGAACCCGGGGCGACGACAATGGAACACCGCGGAAACTCGACCAAAGGGACACCAGCGCGAAGACCGCGACACTCTAACATGAAGACCGCGATGTTTAAATTCAAAGTTGCTATCCTTGATCATGGAGATAGACCGCTAAGTTTAGCCTCACATGAAGATGGTGAAGTCGAACCGACTCTGTCCCGAGAATAGCCACTGCCAAGGAGGGGGCTTCGCCGACCGCCGAGGAGAGCCGAGATTATTAGACTTGGAAGCCTCACGCATCCTTGTCCACAAAGTATGTCGGCCGACCTCCTCGATGATGTCGAAGCCGAGTGTAGATGATCTGCGCCTTCCAAATGAAGATCGCTCACTCTTGCCTCTAGGAGGACCTCACACTTCTGTCAAATAAGCTGCTAGCTAGCCGGTTTGCCCTGACAAGGAACTCGCATGCTGGCCTCGCTTGTTTGGACCTCACTTACTTGGACCTCGCTGTTTTGGCACATCGGCCTCGCTTGTTTGGACCTCGCTTGCTTGGCACATTGGCCTCGCTTGTTTGGACCTCACTTTTTTGGCCTATTTGGACCTCACTTTTTTGGCCTAATATTGCCAACAGAGGGGAGAGGACGTGACCCACTTGATTATTTCCCGAGAGTAGGTCGGATAGGGAGAGTTAGTTTCCACAGAGGCGCTAGTGATGAAACTCGATATAATACGTGCTATAAACGAGATTTTATTAAATACCAACTCTCGGGATATCATACAGCCAAACGGTTTCCGTACATAGATTTTTTCCTCCTCCCCACCCTTAAGCTGATTGTGTTTGTACTATTTACAAATAAAGCTTTTCAGACTTTATACCGTAAATAGCGCGATCTCACTCGTATTTTAAACACGTCGAACTTTGACAAGCGAGATAGTTCTCGAGTCAGAGATGTTTTTCGACCCTTTTATCGTTCCAAGCCCTCTCCTATATATATCATCGATGTGCTGCTTGCCTGCTTGTTTATGGCTGATGTGGGACGAAATTGCAAGTCCCTCGATGTTTGTAAGCAAGGTGGTGATGCAAGAAGGTCTTTGACTTGTGCATGTGAATAGCCATTACGTGGAACTTGAAATGCATGCAGGGAGTCGGTTTTATTTCTGATGGGCTTGCTCATGGGCTTATTGGCCCAAAACGTTTGGGTATTTGGCCGAGCCCCTGCCTCTTATTCATAACGTTGATTATTGGACTTGAATAGGAGTATACGTAGAGTAAGTACGTATACACAACACGATATTTATTCATTTTCTCCATAATGCTTACAGGTTTTGTCCTTAATTAATTAGAAATTTATTTCGCGCACCATTAAAAATGTCATTAATATGTATATGTATGTTTTCAATGACATTATAAAAAACCTTGTTTTTTGTATGAGCATTAATTGTCAACTTATTTAAGTTTATAGTATTATAGATAGATATAGATATAGATAAGATAAGATATAAGATTTTTTTATTTTAAATATCATTTTAATAAAAAAATATTAAGATTCTGCAAAATTACGATCCCATGACCTATAGGCTCACAAATGAGTCTTAACTACTATGCTACACTCTATTCTTTGATTTTCTTTATGCAATTATAATTAGAGTCACGCTCTGGTGGGTGAATTTCATAGGGTGAAAAATGTGAGCAGTTTTCGATCGTTAGATCGCCTGTATGGACGGTCATGATTAAAACAAAAGAATTTAGCAAAAAATATAAAAAATAGGCGTTGATCAGTTTTGATGGCACGGAGTGTAATTATGGTAAAATTTCTTTGACTAGACTAAAATACCCCTCACCCAAAATAAAATACAGTCCCCGCACTCCTCACCATCTTCACCATCTTCACCATCTTCACCATCTTCAATCTTCTTCTTTGAGCGACCACGATCTCTTCACTATACTTGTGGGGGAAATCTACCAAGAAATTGATAGATCTCTTGCACACCAACTCAATCAAAAGTGTCGATTTCAATTCATCAAATCCATGAAGAAGGATATAAGGAAAGGTATGGATGAATTGGATTTTTCTAGGTTTTTTTTTTGGTTTAGTAAAAATTTGCTTTCAATCTACAAATTCTTCTAGTTTATGATAGCACGTTTGTTTAATTTTCTAGGTTAAAACTCTAAATTGCAAAGAAACAACTCAACCATGTAATTGTTTTTACTAAAATCAATTACCCACAAATTACCAATGTTTAGCCCTTTGTTGTTGGTAAGTAGAAGAAGTATTTACTGATATTCACATGTATTGGTCAGTGAATAGAAGATTTTTAGTTCTTTGTTGAAGTTGTCTACTAAGTCATCTTAGGAGAAATCTCAATGTAAAGTTCTATGGATCTTGTTATATCAGTGAATGAGAAATGTGTATTTGACACTTGACAAATTATATATTTGGTAGCCTATTAGCTCAAATGGTAGAGCAATGTGCATGTGCACATAGATGTGGGTTCAAATCCCACATAGGCTAATTCTTGATATGGCCATGTCTTTTTGTTCGTATCAGTTGTTTTTTTGGTTCATGACTTTTTAAGGTAAGGTGCACTATATTTCTTCTTATGGTTCATAAATTTTATTCCAGGTTTCTTTGTTTATAACAATAGTTCTTTTGGTTCATGTTTGAATAACCTTAAGTTCATCAAAGTTCAACTTATGGTTCATATCTTCTTAGTTCATGCTAGTTATTATTTTCTTTCGTGATTTTTTGTTCATGGTACTTGTTCTTTCTGTTCATATTTTTGTAAGCTAGGTTCGTAATAATTCTTTCGGTTCATGCCTCTGATATGGAGAGGACGTTATATTAAACATCATTTTCATTACATATTTTGGCGATTAATTTTATTTTATTTTTAAATGTTTGGACATCAAACTTTTTCAATGATCATGTCATTTGATAACCTATTAGCTCAAATGATAGAGCAATGTACATGCGTACATAGATGTGGGTTCAAGTCCCACATAGGCTAACTCTTTGTATAATTTATGTCTTTTGATTTATGGTAGTTCTTTTTTTGTTTCATGTTTTTATATGCTTAGGTTCATGATAGTTTATATTATGGTTCATATCTTTTAAGTCATACTAGTTGTTATTTTGGTTCACGTCTTTTGGTTCATAATATTTGCTCATTTGGTTCATGTTTTGTATAGCACATGTTCATAATATTTCATCTCACGGTTCATGACTTTTATTTCATAGAAATTGGTCTATTGGTTCATGTCCTTACATGGTTAGGTTCATAACAAATGTCAATAAGGTTCATAGAATTTAATTCACAATATTTGTTATTTTGTGTCATGTATTAATAAATGATATTTTGTTGGTTCATTTCATTATATAGTTAAGTTCATAACAAAAGTCAATAAGGTTCATGAAATTTAATTCATAATATTCATTATATAGTTAAGTGCGCATAGATGTGGGTTCCTAATTGTTATTTTGGTTCATGATATTTGTTCATTTGGTTCATGTTTTATAAACACAAGTTCATAAATATTTCATCTCACGACTCTTGACTTTTAGTTCATAAAAGTTGATATATTGGTTCATGTTCTTACATGGTTAGGTTCATAACAATTGTCTAAGGTTCATTAAATTTAGTTCACAATACTTGTTATTTTTTGTCATGCATGTATTCATGAATGATATTCTATTTGGTCATGTCTTTATCGGCTACGTTCATAACAAATGCCAATAAAATTCATGAAATTTAATTAACAATACTTGTTATTTTTATCACGTAATCTAGTACATGAACTTATTGTGTAGGTTCACGTCTTTATACAATTAGGTTCATAACAATTATTAATAAGGTTCATGAAATATAATTCACATTACATGTTACTCGTATCATGTATTCTAATTCATAAATAGTTTTTGTTCATAATTTGGTATGTTGGGTTCGTAATTTTCGAACAACCGGTAAAAAAATGCTCTAAGCTCTATATTAACCATTTGGGCATTTTGTCGAACACATGGTATGCACTTAGATGAGCTTTGACAATTAACCTTTGTTTTCAATAAAAAAAAACTTGAAATTGTAAAGCAAAACATAAACAATCTACACATGTTTGATCAAATCAACAGAAAATCAATTCAAAGACACAAAAAAAGTGTAAATCGAACTATCGAAGTGCCAAGATCCAAATTTTGGAAAAACCCCCAAATGTGAACTTGAAACTATAGAAAAGAGATCTATAGAAAATCTATGAAGAGAGAACATCAATTGGGGGCCAAAATCAACAAAAAAAAAGCAAGTCAAATTAGAAAAAGCAAAAGCGAACAAGAATGGAGAAAGATTCGATCAAAAAGGTCGAGAAAAATGCACGCTCTAAAGTCTAAAGGTTGAAGAAGAGACCTGCAGGATGCATCTTTTGTTCTAATTTGATGGGTAAAGACGGAAATACCCCTCCGTTTATAAAATCATTAAATGACGTGTCTTGATCTTGACCATTTAAAGCACTTGATCGAACGGCTTGACTATGCTCGCATATAACACCGTAACAGAGGATTCCTTCTGATCGCAATTCATTATGATTATATAAAAATATTTGTGAACATGATTAATGAATGCAATAAATGGGAGCAATATGTAAATTTTTCCTCCTCCCCATCCTCAGCTGATTGTGTTTGTACTCTTTACAAATAAAGCTTTTTGGACTTTATATCGTAAATAGTGTGATCTCACTCGGAGTTTAAACACGTTGAACTTTGACAAGCGAGATAGTTCTCGAGTCAGAGATGTTTTTCGACCCTTTTATCGTTCCAAGCCCTCTCCTATATATATATATCATCGATGTGCTGCTTGCTTATTTATGGCCGATGTGGGACGAAATTGCAAGTCCCGTGATGTTTGTAAGCAAGGTGGTGACTTCGTCGATGAATTTTCTTCATATTTTCTATCTGACAATGATGATTCAATGGATGCCATTGTAACTGGAGATTATGTGAATGTTGTGTTTTCTTAATGAAATTAGTGGCGATGTATGAATATATAAGGGTTGAATGCTTGCTCTCTAATCTATCTCAATTAGGATATAACATAGAAAATAAGACTAAAAATAAAATCTTGTTCCAAATTTAAAAGATCGATTCCTTACGCAAAATTTGTCGATACAATCATTATCGATGTGTGGCGTCTGCGAAAATTTGGCGAAACCCTTACGATTCACGAAGCGCGACTCTTCATGAAGAGTCAAAGTTCACCCTTCGTGAAGCACCACTCTTCATGAAGAGTCACGCTTCGTAAAGCGGAACTCTTCGTGAAGAGTTAGTCCTCCTCCCCACCGGATATGGCGCGAATTCCTCTACCAGATACCCATTGAACTCACGCTTCATGAAGCGTGATTTTCTGTGTGCGCCGGGACTTTTATTTTTTGCAAAATTGCTTAAAATAACACAAACTTTCGTTATCGTTGCCGAAAATAACACAAACATTAAATCAATTCATAATAAACATAAACTAAGAAGGTGTTATTAAAAATGGCACTTTGGTACCTATTACCGTAATAACCGGCAAAATTTCTGAATTTACAATTCAACATTATAAAAATAAAGGAAAACAAAATTCAAAAAAGTTGAAATCAACCACGACCTAGATATCAGATAAAATTTTTGGATCAAATTAGAGTATCAGACTTTAGCCCGGCCTGTTCCCGACCTAGATCTCCCAAACAACCTAGATCTCGGATCAAAGTTTCATCGGGCTCCCCACTGTCCTGTCCGTCGTCGATACTGATCCCACCAACCCGTTTCTGACCACAATCTGATCCGCTTACCGGCTCGGTCCGGTCCGACGAGGAGATGGGTCAGACCTTATAACGGGCTACTTTTCGATTATTCTCTCTCCTGCTCTGTGGATCCGATCCGACAAGAGTGACCCGGGGACCCGTTGTCAGACCTCGTCGTTGCATGATGGGGGCGGTGGAGACAACGAAATTTGGGACACCTGGTCAAAGATCTCGTTTCGGGTCGCCGACTACCTAGACGTCGGGCACATATTTCCTTGAGGAGGCACTGCAGTGGTTGCTGGAGGCCAGAATCATGCGGATTCATGGTTGATTTTGGAAATGGTGGTGTAGTAGTAATTAGTAAGCAACGAGGGAGCATCCTTCTAGTTTTAATTTGGGAATGAGAATGGTGCTCGTGACTTGTCCTACTATGCTTCTCTCCCTTGATTTTATTTTTTTATTTATTTTTATAGTTTTGATATGTAAATCCAATGTTTTTTACCGGTTACCATGATAAGTGGTTTCATACATGCTATTTTTTTATAACACTTCTTTCGCTTATGTTTATTTTGAATTGTTTTAAAGTTTGTGTTATTTTCGGCAACTATAACGAAAGTTTGTGTTATTTCAAGCAATTTTGCCTTTATTTTTATGTGCACAAGGAATTGGCCTTTCTTAATATCTAAACACATTTGAAAGATTTATATAGATTGTAAAATCGACATACCAGAATAATAATAATCAATGATAAAATTAGGACCATTAATTACACCAAAATCCATCTTAATTAATTAACTTACAACATGTTTATTGTAAATATATACTAGTGGTGATGCCCATGCATACACGTTGGGCTATTTTTTTGTACATATATATTAAGATATTTTATATTTTTAATTATACGATTTTCATGCTCGTATATTTATCTTAATTTATTTATAAATTTTGTAAATGTGTTTAATGATGCAAAAATATTTATAAAGTAAGCATTTGACCATCTTACATTCTTCTTAGATTAAAATTAATAATGTAAACCGAGATTATATGGTTCCATTGTTATCTCTCGCTCAGTTCGATTAGTCGAGGCCAATCTACGTTCGAACCGGGTACTGCAGAAAATATATGGCTATTTTCATATAATAATTTTTTGAAACTATTGTCCCATGTAATAATTAAATTATCTCACTTATAATTCTTCCTAAGTACTGTAAACCATGTAATTGCAATTAACATACATAAATATATATCAAAAAGATTCTAAATAGTTTAGCTTTTTTTTCTTTTACTTTCAAGGTTTTTTCTTTTTTTTTTCATTTAGATAAATAGAGGAACATAATCCCATTAATATATTTTGGTTCTTATTTGTCAATAGAGTATCATTGCATTTTGTACGTTGAAAATTTCTCATAATATATCTTCTTATTGGTGAGAAAATTATACAACAAATTAATTAAACCAAAATAAGCATTTTATCCTTTCACAAATATAATTTACCCCGAATTTGATAAATTTAAAAATGTGTAACATTTTTCTTATTCTTTCCTTAAGTTTGAATTGCTATCGTCATTAATTACCTAATATAAACATTTGCAACATATATACTTTGGTTTATAAAAACTTCAACCTAATCTTATTTTTCACTTGATTATCTTCCATAGTGCTTCGTTATTCTTTTATTATATTTTAGAGGCTAAAACCATTTACAAATTACTAAAAATAGCGCATGAATTACGTACGACGCGACCAAGGATGGAGCTTAAAACATTTTCCAACAAATATATGCACAATATACGTGATAAAGTAATTCACAACTTATGCAATAAAACATACATATGGTTATTATCTTGGTGTATTGACCAACAAAGATATTGGTTCAAACTAAATATGGTCATCAATTCCATTTAGGAATAGTATGAAAAAGAGGTTGGACATTGCAGATGATGTAGTACATGTTTGAGTTTTAAGTTATTGTTCGTCTTGTGTACCTCAAATTATGATGCTACTTATGATACGTGATTGCCCCGGAATCCTCCGTAGAAACCTCGTATATGACCCACACAAGTCCCGATCTTGCCAGCAAATCAATTCAATCCTACAAAAGCTTTCAAGTAAGAAACTTGCGTTCCAAGTAACAAACAGATCCGAAAAATTGAAGTAACGAACAGAATTGATAGGTTGAAGGAATCAACTTGATAGTTCAATTGGATTGGCTCTAACGCTAAATCCAATTGATTAACTAGTTTGATCTTTAACAATCATAACTAGAACAATCGAATTGACTAAATCAACAAACCAATTTAACAACACAAATCAGATTCACGAGAGAGAGAAGAGAGAATTCGGTGATGAGGCTCTCGACTTGAATGATGCACGAAATCAGATTGCAATGCTAGACACAAGATATTGTTTTTGGGCCCAAGAGATAGATTAAACCAATTTGGGTTTAATCTCTCTCAAGCTGATTTTATTGAATGAAATAACAAGAGTATAAATAGAGAATACAAAGCTATTCCTTGGGGAGCAAGCAAGGGGGTGTGGCCGGCCCTAGGAGAGAGGAATTAGCCTCCTTATCTTGCTTCCCAAGATATAATAATATCTAAATAAATCTAACTAGATTCCCTTAAATAAAATAAATCATGGCTGATTTATTTATTTAAGGAAATAGTCCTAACAAACTCAAAATATCTCTAATAAACTAAAAATATCTCTAACAACCAGGAGAGAGAAGATCAACCAACTAACATAAGCCTATTGGCTGATTTCTCTACATTATTAAAATAACTAGAAATTGTTCATAATAAAATAAATAAGATATTTTCTTCAATTTATAATGGTCAAGTCAAAGGGTTGACTTTGACCCATATACCAATTCATCTCACCCGGTCACTTACTAAATTCAGCCCTAAAGTGAGACAAATTAATACATGTTTCTAAATAAAGAAATAGTGAATTTCGGCCCTCATATTATCAATCCATGGAATCCGGGCTCAATTGATGTCGAATGCACGAGACCCACTTCGCCTTGCTAGGCTCTTCAATAACCGCTGCCAATCGAACCAAGATCGCTGTTGTGCCTTGAGCAATCTTCTTAGCTCGACTTCTTGTGATTGGTCCGTCAGAAGGCACTCGAATCAACTCATCGACGTCGGTTTGAGACATGGCAGGCTTCACTGCATCATTCTCCTCCACTTGAGCTCGAATCGTCTCTGATTCGACGTCGGAATCAAAATCTGGCACATAAAGAGATAGATCAGCCACATTAAAAGTTGGATGGACACCATACTCACCAGGCATGTCAACATGATATGCATTAGGGCCGATTCTCCTGATGATACGAAATGGTCCATCTCCTCTCTGATCTAACTTGTTCTTCCTTTGATTTGGGAACCTTTCCTTCCTTAGATGCACCCAAACAAGATCTCCTTCTTCAAAGATAATCTGTTTCCGACCCTTATCAGCATGGGCCTTGTACTTCATGGATTTCCTCTCCAAGTGCATCTTCGTCCTCTCATGTAGCTTCTTCACAAACTCAGCCCTCTTATTAGCTTCAAAACTCTCTTTTCCCTTGTATGGCTGAGGCGTCATATCCACTGGCGTCCTCGGATTCAGCCCATAAACAACCTCAAAAGGGGTCATCTTTGTGGCTGAATGGATTGACCTGTTATAAGCAAACTCCACAAAAGGCAACACATCTTCCCAACGTTTGAGGTTAGCTTTAAGCATAGTTCTAAGTAAAACCCCTAACGTTCGATTAGTAACTTCCGTTTGCCCATCAGTTTGTGGGTGACATGAGGTAGAAAACAGCAATTTAGTTCCCAATTTAGACCATAGACTCTTCCAAAAATAACTCAAAAATTTAGCATCACGATCTGAAACAATAGAACAAGGAATGCCATGCAATCTAACAATTTCCCTAAAGAACAGATCAGCAATATGCACAGCATCATCAGTCGTGTGACATGGAATAAAGTGAGCCATTTTGGAAAATCTATCTACCACTACAAAGATAGAATCTCTACCTTTCCTAGTTCTAGGCAAACCTACAATGAAATCCATAGAAATGTCTTCCCAAGGTGAACTAGGAATGGGTAAAGGCTGGTACAAACCATGGGGGTGAAGTCTAGACTTAGCTTTAGCACAAACAACACAACTCTTGACAAATCTCAGCACATAATTACTCATTTTAGGCCAATAGTAGTGTTCTTTTAAACCTTCTAAAGTCTTTTCTAAACCCCTATGTCCTCTTGATTCATGAACCTCTTTAGTTAGAAGCCTACGTATACTAGATGAAGGAATGCACAATTTTCCAGCTTTAAACAATATCCATCATCAATAAAGTAGGTATCTATTTCACCCCTAGACATGCAATTCTTATAGATTTCAGCAAAGTGAGGGTCACTAGCATATAATTCCCTAATCATTGCAAATCCAAGGATCTTAACATCACATAGGTTCAAGAGTACACACCTCCGAGAAAGGGCGTCAGCTACCACATTCTCCTTGCCTTTCTTATGTTTAACAACATAAGGGAAGGTCTCCATGAATTCAACCCATCTTGCATGTCGCCTACTGAGTCTGGATTGGCCTTTCAAGTACTTCAAGGCCTCATGATCAGAATGGATTACAAACTCTTTAGGCCACAAATAATGAGACCAAGTTTTCAGGACCCTAATTAAAGCATACAACTCTTTATCATAAGTAGGGTAATTCAACTCAGCCCCACTAAGCTTTTCACTAAAATAAGCAATGGGTTTCTTGTCTTGTAAGAGCACGCCTCCTATGCCATGTCCAGAAGCATCCACCTCTATCTCAAACGCCTTGGAAAAGTCAGGAAGTTGAAGCACTGGGGCGTGGCATAATCTGTCCTTCAAAGTGTTGAAGGCTTTCTCTTGTTGCTCCCTCCATTTAAATGCCGTATCCTTCTTTGTAAGCTCGTGGAGGGGGGCTGCAATTGTGCTAAAATCACGCACAAATCTCCTGTAGAAGCCAGCCAAGCCGAGAAATGATCTGACCATTGTTGGTGTAGTCGGCTGGGGCCATTCTTTGATTGCCTTGATCTTGTCTTCATCTACCTTCAATCCACCTTTAGACACAACAAAACCAAGAAAAATGGTAGACTCGGAGCAAAAAGAACACTTTTTCAAGTTAACATAAAGCTTTTCTAACCTTAAAGTGTCCAAAACAGCCCTAAGATGATCTACATGTTCATCCATGGTTTTGCTATAGATTAAGATATCATCAAAGTAGACTACAACAAATCTGCCCAAGTATCTTCTTAAGACATGGTTCATAAGCCTCATAAAGGTACTAGGTGCATTAGTTAATCCAAAAGGCATTACTAACCATTCATATAAGCCATACTTAGTTTTAAAGGCAGTTTTCCATTCATCCCCTTCCCTCATCCTAATTTGATGGTACCCACTTCTTAAATCAATTTTAGAAAAGAAATTAGCACCATGTAATTCATCAAGCATATCATCTAGTCTAGGGATGGGGTGACGGTACTTAACTGTTATTTGGTTGATCGCTCTACAATCAACACACATTCTCCATGTGCCATCCTTCTTTGGCACCAAAATCACCGGAACCGCGCATGGGCTGAGAGATTCACGCACATAGCCTTTGTCCATGAGATCTTGCACTTGTCTTTGAAGCTCAGCGGTCTCTTCTGGACTTGCTCTATAGGCTGCACGGTTTGGTAATGAAGCGCCGGGCACCAAATCGATTTGATGCTCAATGCCTCTAATTGGTGGAAGGCCTTCTGGCAACTCTTCAGGCATCACATCTTCAAACTCCTGTAATAGATCCTGTAGACACTTTGGAAGATGTGAAATATCTTGACTAATAATAAGTATCTCTTTCCTCATAAGAAGTAAGCAAGAAGAGTTAGGGAAAGAAATACTAGACTGAGTCACAAGAGAGCGCTTTTCTACACTGCCTTTCAAGCCGATTTTTGGCTCTTTCTGTAGGCGTTCTTTTTCCATATTTGTATCTCTCTGAGTCTCTGAATTGCTCCCAAAATTTGAGCCCAAACGCTCGAGTGGATTGGGAGATAGCCCAGTTTTCGTCCCAGATGCATTGCTGGTATTGTTGCACGGCACTTTGGACGATTTAGGGTGATTTTCTCGGCGTTTTTCGTCCCAAACAGTAGCCCCACCTGTGTTTGATGTTGTCCCAAAATTTGAGCCAGAACGCTCGGGTGGAGACTGGGAAACGCCGCTTGGCTTTGTCGACTCGTCGGGCGCCGAACGCCGGGCCGCTGCTTTGGCCGTTGAATCAGCCTCTGCTTTCTCTTCCTTGGCACGCCTAAGTGCCCTAGCTTGATCTCGACGTACCTGATCCTGTAGAACTTGTTGGGGAGACAAGGGTAGAAGAGAAACTCTCCTCCCATCATAGTTAAAAGAATAGGTGTTTAACATGCCATCATAAATCACTCTCCTATCAAATAACCATGGTCTTCCTAACAATATATGAGTGCATTCCATGTTTACTATATCACACATAATGTCATCAACATAAGTACCAATAGCAACACGGACTAAACACTGATGAGTGACAAGATTAGGACCTTCTGAATCATTAATTCCATTGAGACCATAACTAGTAGCCCTAGGTTGGGTTTTTAATTGCAAGTGATCAACTACCTTAGCATTAACAATGTTACAACAGCTACCACTATCAATTATCATGCATAACACTTGATTCTTTACTGTACACCTAGTATGAAAAATGTTTTCCCTTTGATCTAGCCTAGGTGTTTCTTGTAAAGTAAGAGTACGCATTGTTACCAAAGTTAGAGGCTGTTCGGTGCAATCTGGTTCAATGGCCTCTACGCCCTCCTCTTCTTGTCCATTGATGTCCTCCTCCACTTGATTTGGAGGTATATCTTCATCACTCACATATCCTCCATTGGTGGTGAGAAGCACTTGCTTTAGATTTGGACAATCCTTGGCATAATGACCTCTTCCTTGACACTTGTAGCACACTAAATCACGTGCCCTAGGCTGGTTTGGAGGTCCATTGGTGGGACGCCTTTGGCCTTGAAAACCTGTTGGTTTAGGTGAGCTAGAAGCTCCCTTTTGCTGCATAGAAGGGTTAGAAGAATAAAAGTTGGAATTTGAACTAGGATTAGAACCATACCTTTTTGTAGCATTCCAAGCTTCCTTCTTCTTCCTTTGTTGCTGCTCATAGAGTAGTTGGGCTGAATGTACTAAGGCATTGAGATCCTTGATTTGTTGAATCTCTAATGTGTCTTGAATGCTTTGATTCAGTCCAGCCATGAATTGGGTCCTTAGAGACCGTTGGGAATGATGAATTCCCGCTTTAAAACTCAGATCCTCTAGCTCATTGAAGTACTCGGTTGGAGACTTGGTGCCTTGTTTGCAAGTTACAACTTTCAATCTCATGTGCTCGGTATGCTCTTCAGGCACATATTTCTTCCTCATTACAAACTTCAGCTGGCCCCAAGTTTCAATTGGTGGTAAGGCCTTTCTAATTCGATCCTCCTTCATTCTAAACCACCAATTTCTAGCGGTCCCAATAAAGTGGATGACAACAACAACAACTTTCTCCCATTCTTCATATCCCATGTGATCTAGAATGAAATTTGTAGCTTGTTCCCACTCTAGATACTTCTCCGGGTTAAGCTCTCCATTGAATGGTTCTATCTTGATCTTTATATCACGTTTCCCAATCTGATTTACAACTTGGTTAACGTTGTTGTTGTTGTTCGGCCGTTGTACTCCATAGGCTGGTGGGAGATCTTCTACAACCTCAGCTTGGTTATAGAAATCATCTAGGGGAGGATGCCATGGGCGCCTTTCTTCCCCGGGATAACCATACGTCACATCATCAAAAGAGTTGTTGTATTGTTGATGAGTGGCTTGAGGATACCGGTTTTGTGGCTGATTATAAAATTGTTGATGAGTAACCGGTGGAGTCCTCGACCCGATGCCTCTTCCTCTACCTCGGCCTGCTGTGGGGGAGTAGTGAGTCGGGGAATCATTATCTTTGTTGTAGCTAGCAAGCACATCATGTTCGTCATCCACTAGTTGTTGCTTGCCTTTGTCGCTACCCGAGGCTTGATTTGGGTCACTTGTAAGATCGACTGCAGGGGTGCTCTTGCGACTAGCTTGAGATGAATCAACCAATATTGCAAGTTGTTCCTCTAAATGCTTTAGTTGTGGAGCCAATGCAGCCGTGGCCAGTTCTACAGCTCGAGCCTGTCCATCGCGCACACCTTCACTAATGGACAACCTAATGAAGTCGATTGCCTCCTTAGTGAGACTCAATTCAGTTGGGTTAGGTTCTGATGGAATCACCATTGTTCCTGAAACAAGCAAGAAGGTAGAGAGAGTAGTGTGTTCTAAAGTAAATCACAACAAGCAATACCACACCTTGATCAAGCCAAAACTTGCCTCAAAGCAATCCAATCAACTTAATTCAGTTTTTGGGCTGTTTTGAGGGAGTAAAATGGTAGATATAGTGTAGGTATGGAATACTAATGATATTTAGAGGAAATATGCAGCTTAAGCAAATGGCAAATATGCAATAAGACAAGCAATGCAAATAATCCCTCTACGAGCTCTAAAACACATGCAATCTCTCAATTGACTCTATGCAAGTTAATAAAGCCAAAATTCAGCATGCAAGGACAGAAAATATGGTAGGCTTAGTGACTTTTATTTCGTCACTCTTTTTCTTCAAAGTGATTTCTACTTAGCTACCTTTTTAAGCAAGCAGTCACTAGGGTTGAAAGTGGCTTAAAACTAGCTGGGGTAGATCACTTTTCTTTTCTGATTTTTTTTTTTTTTGATTTTATGCACAAACTACTCTTGTGCTATAATGAAGAAACAAGCAAAGCAATGCAACAATGCAAAGGACGAAATTAAAAAAAAAAAAAAAGGTATACACGAACTGATTTTTTTTTTTTAACTAAGTGACTTTTGCTACCAATGAAACCAACTAGAAGCCAAATTAACAAAAGAAGAAGGGGTAGGTCGAATTTGATGGGATGCAATGACAGAAATTAGCAAATATCAAACAAGCAATATGAATCTCTATTGATCATGCAACATGAAATAAAAACTCATAAAAATTGTAGGAAGACAATTGCTACTCTTAATTGCAACAAAACTCAACCAATTCAACCAAAAGCATGCAACAAATCCCTTAAAATCTCCTAGATGGGTTATTACTTGGAGGGCAAGCAACAACAAGGAATTAGGGTTTGGTGATCTCGGCTGAGGGCTAGGGTTAGGGTTTGCGGATTTGGATCTAGGGTTTGAGGAATTGGTAGGGTTCGAACTAGGGTTAGGGTTTGGGATTAGGGTTTGGGTTAGGGTTAGGGTTTGCGGATTTGGATCTAGGGTTTGGGTTCGAACTAGGTCTAGCCGCCAATTTAGGGTTAGGGTTACAAGGCTGGGGTGGGCGAACTAGGGTTAGGCTAGTCCGAATTGGATGGGGGTGGTGTGGTTAGGCTCGGCTGGTGGTGAGTGGTGGTGCGGTCCAGACGAGCGACACCAGTTTGGTGTGGTGGTGGTGGTTCGGGGTGGTTGGGTGGCGGAAATATGGTGGTGGTGGTGAAAAATTCAATCTTTTGGTCTCAAAAATTCAAACTTTAGGTAAAGGTGGAATTTTTTGGGATCAAAAACTGAATCAAATCAATTAGAAAGCAAATTAAGGAAAGAAACAATTACTTGGCGAGACGCTGGATTATGATACCACTTGATACGTGATTGCCCCGGAATCCTCCGTAGAAACCTCGTATATGACCCACACAAGTCCCGATCTTGCCAGCAAATCAATTCAATCCTACAAAAGCTTTCAAGTAAGAAACTTGCGTTCCAAGTAACAAACAGATCCGAAAAATTGAAGTAACGAACAGAATTGATAGGTTGAAGGAATCAACTTGATAGTTCAATTGGATTGGCTCTAACGCTAAATCCAATTGATTAACTAGTTTGATCTTTAACAATCACAACTAGAACAATCGAATTGACTAAATCAACAAACCAATTTAACAACACAAATCAGATTCACGAGAGAGAGAAGAGAGAATTCGGTGATGAGGCTCTCGACTTGAATGATGCACGAAATCAGATTGCAATGCTAGACACAAGATATTGTTTTTGGGCCCAAGAGATAGATTAAACCAATTTGGGTTTAATCTCTCTCAAGCTGATTTTATTGAATGAAATAACAAGAGTATAAATAGAGAATACAAAGCTATTCCTTGGGGAGCAAGCAAGGGGGTGTGGCCGGCCCTAGGAGAGAGGAATTAGCCTCCTTATCTTGCTTCCCAAGATATAATAATATCTAAATAAATCTAACTAGATTCCCTTAAATAAAATAAATCATGGCTGATTTATTTATTTAAGGAAATAATCCTAACAAACTCAAAATATCTCTAATAAACTAAAAATATCTCTAACAACCAGGAGAGAGAAGATCAACCAACTAACATAAGCCTATTGGCTGATTTCTCTACATTATTAAAATAACTAGAAATTGTTCATAATAAAATAAATAAGATATTTTCTTCAATTTATAATGGTCAAGTCAAAGGGTTGACTTTGACCCATATACCAATTCATCTCACCCGGTCACTTACTAAATTCAGCCCTAAAGTGAGACAAATTAATACATGTTTCTAAATAAAGAAATAGTGAATTTCGGCCCTCATATTATCAATCCATGGAATCCGGGCTCAATTGATGTCGAATGCACGAGACCCACTTCGCCTTGCTAGGCTCTTCAATAACCGCTGCCAATCGAACCAAGATCGCTGTTGTGCCTTGAGCAATCTTCTTAGCTCGACTTCTTGTGATTGGTCCGTCAGAAGGCACTCGAATCAACTCATCGACGTCGGTTTGAGACATGGCAGGCTTCACTGCATCAACTTAGAGTTTTTTCTTTGTTCTTGTAAGGATCATCCGAGGTCCCTTTTTTTAATTGCACTACATAAAGATGGTTTGAGGGGGAGTTAATTAATTTTTTTATTGGAATTTAAAAATAGGCGTTAGATTTGAGTGTAAGTGTTATACGAAATTTTAATTATTCAAATCTTAACTTTCTTTGATTTACTATGAAATGCAAACATCATACACATTGAGTTAAAGAAATATTTTTCATTTAATATGAATGAAAACATAATATATACAAAAATAAATCCATTACAATTGAGAAACATTTTTATATTTTTCCCGTGCTATTCTGGTATTTTCCAATAAAATACGGCACGAACGAATTTTTCCCGTATTGCTCATGTATTTTTCGAAAAATACGTTTTTATGAGACGCACCCAGTTTGTTCATCAGAAATAGCGATTTGTTTAATATTCACCATTTGGTCATCAATACTAACTCAGTGTGCATCGAGTTTTTGATAACATTGTTCATTGATTTCGATCTTTTAAAATTTAATTTTTTTTAACCTTATTTATGTGTATGAATACAATATTATCTAGTTTTTGATGCACATATAATTAGTTTCGACATACCAATATTTGTTCATTGATATACTGCTATTTGTTCATTGATATAACCTTGTTTGTTCATTGATATACTATTATTTGTTCATTGGTATATCATTATTTGTCCTTTGATATACCCTTTTTTGTTCATTGGTATACCATTGTTTGTTCATTGATATACCATATTTGTTCATTGATATAACTTTTTAGATCATTGGTATAACCTTTGTTTGTGAATTGAAATAAACTTATGTTTATGTGTCAATGCCACCAATTTGTACATTTAGGACTATTAATTAGGGATGCACAAAAAATCCGTGGGGACGGGGATCCGTGGGGACCCACCCCTAATGGGGCGGGGATTCCCCGACTTAATGGGGAACGGGGCGGGGATGGGGATCATTTTTGTATCCACGATTTTAAACGGGACGGGGACGTGGAATGTACTATCCGCCCCGAATCCCCGCTATATACCCGATATGATTTTTTATTTTATTTTTAATTTATAAAACATTGAATAAAAATAGATTTTAAATATAATTGTAGTTTTTAATTTAATGGCTTATATATATCTACAAGTTATATAATAAAATTTAAAATTTATGTAAATAAAATTTATATTTATAAAAAAATTAAAGTTTAAAATATTTTTTATAATAAACGGGGCCCCATTAACAACGCGAAAATCGATGGGGATTCCCCACCTCGTTCCCCGCGGTGCTTAAACGGGGACTGGGCGGGGATGGGGGGCAAAATACTATTCGAGGATGGGGACGGGGAATGCATTTCCCGCCCCGCCCCGCCGCCATGTGCATCCTACTATTAATAGCATCAACTTGTACATTTGAGACTATCTATTTGTGTATTTTTCCATTTATTAAATGCGTTAAGGCTATCTTGAATGCAAAGGATAATACGAATGAAGTTCTTTAAGGATAACTTGTCAATACAAATGAAGTGCTCAATATAGTACCAAAATAAGATAAGTTTGATGTAGAAACTTGAATGCAAAGGATAATAGATAAAGAATTGACTTTGCAATAGTATGGTGTATGATAAGAGAACGATATAGCAACAAATCGAAGAGGAGTGCTTGTGCCTTATTTAGCAATGAACAAATTCATGTTATTAATGAACAAATATGCATATAGCAATGAACAAAATGAGGTTACTAGTGAATAAATATGCATCTAGCAATGAACAATTATATGAAAAAGGCAATGAACAAATTGATGTTACTAATGAACAAATATGCACAAACCAATGAACAAATATGCCAAAATCAATGAACAAATATGAATATAACAATGAACAAATATGCATCTATCAATGAACAAATATGTATAAACTAATGAACAAATTGATGTTACAAATGAACAAATATGCACAAACCGATGAACAAATATGCTAAAACCAATGAACAAATATGAATATAACAATGAACAAATCCACATTGTTGATGAACAAATCCACAATATTGATGAACAAATCCACAATATTGATGAACAAATCCACATTATTGATGAACAAATCTTGGCCGTTTTTTTCAAAAATACGCGAATAATTCACCAAAAATTCGCCCGTGCTGTTTTTTTCTCCTTTTTAAGTGAAATGATCAGCGTCTTTGATTTTTCTTGATCCAACGACTCTTTTTCTTTCTTATTTCGCACATGGGAGCCCATTCGCACCTGAACCGGACTCATAAAATATATATGCTTAATATTTTTAACATTTAGTTGTTTCTTTCTCTTTCTTTTATTAAAAGATAAATATACTCAATTACATATATTATTATTAAATTAATTATTATTTTTTAAAATCTTATCTCTTCCATATTTTCAAAAAATATCTTTTTTTCTTTATCTTCTCCATATTTTATTTCCTTCTTATAAATTAAACCTATTTATAAAATATTGTCAATGAAAATGAGCAATGTAGATTATTTTATCTAAATAATCTATGTTTATTCTCAATTTTAAACTTAATAGTCTAAATTTAATTTGTTTTATTTTGATTTTAAAAGACAAAATAGTTTTTATACATATTACAGGCTACAATTACTTACATTAAATTTTATATTATATTTTGATTTATTAATAATTTTTTATAGTATATCAAAAAATATCGGGTAATAATCGTGCATGGCACGACGAGGACAACTAGTATCCCTTAAACGTAAATGGGCACATTGAATATCCTCGTTTGGATTTGGACTAGGTTGCACGTACTGGAATCAAAAACCTATAAATGTACCAATACCTTATAAACAGTAATGCTCGGCTTATGAACAGTAATTTTTAAGGGTAAATTTTTCGCGGCTCAGCTCGGCTTACCGTTTGGCTCGGCTCGTTCAACATTAAACCAAAATAACCCAAATTTGTTAAATTTTCATTCCCGTCTCTTTTCATTCTTGCCTTTTCCGTCTTCCCTCCCTCCTGCTCACCCCTTCTTCTCGTCTTCTTCGGTGGCAAAATCCACCGTCCACCGGACGTCAGCCACGACAGACCTATCACGCCCTACAAGCGTGCTGTCGCCACGTCTTTCTATCTTACCCTCGCAAAGAATCGCGTCGGTGTGAACCCCGCTGCCAGCAATCCTCCAGTTCCGTCAGCCTTTGTTTGGGTCCGTTGCCCAATCGATCTTCGCCTCCGCCTTTGCCCGCCACTTTCAATTAACTCTTCATTCAGATTTAGTCGGGCATTTGATTACCTCTTGCTTTAGATTTGGTCGAGCTGTTTTGCGTAAATCAGGTAAGGTTTTAAGGTTTCGATCTTAAATTCCGAGTTTGATTTGCTTAAGAGTCATAAAAACTAGCATATACAAGAATAACATATGGCCCTAAGGACTCTTTGAAATTTTGTCCAACACTATTTGATTTAAGACTATGTTTTGTGTGATGTATGGATTTATATACTGACTTGGATTAGGCATTCAAGGTGTTTGATGAAATGCCTAAAAGAGCCAATTTGTTTAATTGCTTTGCAGATGGCTTCAATATACATTACTTACCTACTTGGTATTTTCTTTGGGTACCTAGCTTAATATTGTAGTTTCAATAAACCTACAAACTAGCATATACTTGTAATAAACCTAACCCCTTTAAATTTGGGTTATTGAATTGCTATAAGGAAGAAAAACCTATTACTGAATTGTAAAGTATGCTATTATTGTCTCGTTCGGTTTTCTAATCCTGAATTCCACAACTTCATTACAATAGGTACTCAACTACTTGGTTATGTGCTATGTTATGTATTTGATGTAGATACCTCTTTTGTTATACAAGATCAGTACAATGATAGGGGGTATGTAAGCATACCCAATTATTTTTTTTTCTTATTCTTCAATCTTTTGTAGTTCATCATTTGCCTAGATATAAGGAGAATTTAGTTTGATAACAAGGCTCAGGTATTCATATCAGAGGCACTTTGGCTTACATTTCAAATTCATGTATTCTTTATTTTCGTGTGGCTTACTCTTTAATTCTAAAAAACCATTGATTTATTTTGATAAGAACATGCTTTTTGTTGTTCAAGAATGATCCTCTAAATCTCTTGTAAAAGCCTGATTTAGACTATAAGCTGATTAATTATGCAAACTTTATATAGAATTAAAAAAATCTTCTCTCAAAGTTGAATTGTATAATATCAATTTGGACTTGTATGTTTCTTTCTTAAGTTGTCCTCTTTTCTTCTATACTTAATAAACATATGAGATACTTTTAGAAGGTGATCAAGGAATGTCCTAATCAAATGTGGCGTTTTAAACTTTAGTTAATTTTTTGTTTGAGTATCCATGGAGTTTGATATTTTGAGAATTGTTTTTTTTTAAATGATGGCCTTAAGAAAACAATCTATAAGTAATGACATTATGTAAGATGGAGATTTAGGTAATCTCATTTTGTTGCAGATTTTTTTTCCTTGCTCTTGAATTTGGGATCAACTAATGCCAAAGGACTCTTCTTGATAGATTAATCACCAGTATCGGTACTTAAACTATTTAGTTGTGGTTGTGTTTTGGAAATCCAATAAGGGGGTTAAGGGGTTTTTCTTTATTTGGTTGCTTATTTATTGTAATATCGATTTTGATCTTTATGGGTTGGAAGGATAACTCATCCTTCTCAACTCGGTTTTAATGCTTTAGAATTTTATATGAGAAGAATACATAATTGACATTTACAAAATTTAATAAAGTCTTACCAAGGTAGCCAATCTTTGTCCAATTGTTCATAAAGTATATATGTAGGTCTATCAAGCTGGCTCAATCACACTACCCTTATAAAAATAGAAGCCCCATCTAACCAACTTTACTCTTCACCTACATGAGTGTTAATTTGCCAACTGTATTGCTTCAAGTTGCATGGTTTATTTATTTTCCCTTTTAACACTATTTATTTGCACTTCAGTTAGGTTGGCTATGGTATCAAATTTTGATAGTTGCTTGAGGAAGTTGTTGAAGGAGATTACCATATTAGATTTGTAGGCACTAGGCACTTTTGAGATCTAATTACGTTTGATCAGCCAAGAACATTGCTTATGAATAAAATCCAATGATGCATTTAGAAAATATTTGGCATTTAAATTGCTGGTTGTGAGTTCAGAGATGAGTCAGTTCACTAAGGAGCAAAGGGTGATTTTAGCTGCACTTGGAAGGAGAGTATTACAACAAGTAGTGAATATTACTGCCACTGTTCTGGCCCTAGACGAAGTTGATCAATGTTATGCAGCCTCAAATGAATCATTAATGGGTGCTTATGCAGTCTTAGATGCCTAACATTGCATGGGCCATATCATTTTAGTCCCAAGCTATGAAGAGACAACTTCTTTTGTTGTGCCTGATGATGTCTTGAGAGACTATTCCTAATACTCTCTGTTTTGGGCAGGATAATCGTACTAACACGTTACTTGCTAAAATAGGGGAATTCCTAGCCAAAGATCAAGTGTAATGCGTTATAAACCAAAGACAAGAAGAATAGAAAGAATAATAGCAAGTAAATTGTAGTATGTATATTATGATCGCAGTTTGAGATAAATCTCCTCCAATACAGACGAACACTTGAGTGAAAGTAGAACAAATGAATAAAAGTGAATTAAGCTTCTGGTTTTCTCTTGAGTGCTTGTGTCGATCGTGCCTCTATTTTCGCCTCAGCCTTGTTTTATAGTTCCTTCCTCCGTTTGGACCGTTGGTGGAGCGCTCGCCCATCTTGGAGATCTCGCCACCAGAATTAATGAACTAGCCGTTACTGCGTAGTAACTACGGGATCCGAAATTTCCTCCATATCTTCCTTGCCTTCATTACTCGTCCGTTCCCTTGTTTCTCCCCAGCTTAATGGTCCGCGTCAACCTCTTTGGGCTCACCATGCTCTTTTGGGATGAGTTTTAGAGGGCCCAACAATACCCCCTCAAAAACCCGGGAAAACTCCCGCCACCACTTTCCTAGGGTTTTTGATTTCATGTCTTGGAAGTTGTAGCGAGTTATGTCACGTCTAATCAACCCCTATTTATAGCGGTTATGATGGCTTCCAAGACTTCAATTGTGCTTCTCGGTATCCAGGTACGTTTCCCCCTACTCTCGCTTCTTCGTCTTCAACTTCTCTTCTTCCTCCAACTATGGTGACTTCTGGTTCTTCCCCTATCTCTCGCTGTCTTGATCCGCATGTACTTCCTTCTCTAAATTCATCCAAAATCCTCACTTCCCTCCATCATAGAAGCAGTATTTCAGAAGATCCTCACGCTTTCGCGTTTTCCATGGGATTTCCCTCTTCCGCGAAAATCTTCCTTCCTCCCCCTGGGATTTGGGCTGATTTTTATAGTGATGATTGGGTTTGCTTATACGAGTATCCCTTCCGCATCGGACATCGCTTTCCCTTCTCCCCACTAGTTGTCAACTTCCTCTCTACTCTCAATGTCTCCCCTGGTCAAATACTCCCACAAGTTTGGAGATTACTTCTGTCGGTTGACCTACTATGCTCATCCCAGGGTCTCCCTTTCAAAGCCGTCGACTTTTTCCACAATTATCGCCTTTCCATGGGTGGCCCGGGTCGATTAACTCTAAAAACCTTCCAAGATAAATCTGACCTAATCTTCAACATTTCCAAGTCTGATCGGGGTTGAGCTGACAAATTTTTCTTCGTGAGGCTTTCTTCCCTGGGAATTGACACAACTTTCTTAAAAACTCGATGGAGACCAACAGGTAGTGATTCCTTCTTTTTCTCCCACCTTGTTTAATTTTTTTCTAACCGTTGATCATTTTTATACTGCATGCAGAGAATCTGTCTTCCCCTCAACCACGCTCGGTGTCGGGGCAAGTGATATCTCACATCGAAGCTATCCTGTTGGAAGAGAGATCCTACCCTAAATTGGTGCAGGCGTGCTTTGCTGATTCAGAGGACACTGAAATGTCGAGTATGGTACGCCTTTCTCTTACCTCTTACATTGTTGTTTTTCTCTCCTTGTGACCTTTTTGTCTCTTTACTAACAGGTTCCAAGACCACCTGTTCCACTACTGCACTGACCACCATGGAACGAGTTGAACCTCGGAAGGAAAGGAAGGCTGAATCAGCTTCAACCGCGGATACTACATTAATGGTCTCTGACCCCGAGAAATCCTCCGAGGCTCAGATTTCCTCTCCTAAGAAGAAAACCGGTTCAAACCTTTCCGATCTCCCAAAGACGATGATGTCCTTAGACATAGCCGCCGAAAAGTGTCTGAGCTCCTTAGCGCCTCTTCTTGTGGACTGTTCTCGTGGAAAGGAAAATCAACCTTCTTTTCCGGAATTCGTCGGTGAAATTCTTGCGGAACAATGGCAGGTATGTTTTCTTCAGTTGCTCTTGCTTTATGATCTACTCTTTGCTTGATTTTCTGCTCTTCTACGCAGGGCTTGCAACTTTCACTTTCCACTTTTGAAGCCTTTAAGGATTTACCAGATCAATTGGCTTAGAGCAAGATCAGCCTTCAACTTGAAAAGGATAGGAGTACCATCTTGGGGCATGAGAAGGCTGCTCTAGAGAAAAAAGTTCGCGACCTGGTGGATAACCTTGAAAGGGTTTCGAAGGAATCCAAGGAGTGGGAAGAAAAGTTCGTAGTCTCTTCCGGCAAAGAAGCCGCTCTGGCCAAAGAAATCGAAGATACTGTAGATTACTGGTCATGTCGAGCTCGAGTAGAGATGATGGAAGAATTCACAGCAGGAAGGCACACTTCTTGGGATGCGGTGAAGGAGAGAGAATTGTTCGAGAGTTTGTTCTCTGACGAAGTGATCGCATCTAAGAAATCTTCGGTTATCGACGATATTGCTTTTGTTGTCAAGGAGGTTGCTCAAGTGGAAATGGAAAACCAGCCCAAAGAATGATTTTCTTTTGCTCTTTCGTACCTGTTAAACTCTACCCCCAGTGTGTTGGGGTTTTAAACTCTTGTTTTATGCGGCCGCTTGTTCTAGGGCCTTAGTGTGGACAAGTTTCACCCCTTGTTAGTTTTCAAGGGTTAATGTTTGCTTAATGCTTTTAGTACTTGCCATGGTTTTGGATCTATTGTTGTCCTTTTTTGCAGGTGAAACGGGTTTGCCGCGGAGGAATGAAGATCGACATATTTATGACAGACTTACTTGTTTATAAAAGTGTGTAGATTAGTGGTAGACTTTTCGTTGTACAACGCTTCTTATGTAAGATGCAAAGGGAGAGAGAGAATAATGTACTTGTCTGAATGTAGATACTTGTAATAAATTTGTGAATCGTGTTACAATTTTTGTTGACAACTCCACTTGCTCATGTTACATGTTCTCGTCTCTTGCATCTTTTTGACTAGTCGTTGTGTGCACAACGTTGCCTGATCATAAGGTGAGGGTCAATGTTTTGGCCTGTAACCTCACAAGGCGTCCCTTGTTAGTTTTTTCAAAACCGTTGTTCTCGTGTATGTACGAAGATGTAATGATATAATGTAAAAGGAAAAAGTTTATGAGAGATACCTTGTTACGACTCATGTGTTTCAAAAGTGATACAACTTCAAGTTCATCGCGTTCCAACTTCTGGGGACCGTCTTCCCCTCTTGTGACACTAAATCGTAAGCTCCTTGTCCTACGATCTTCGTGATCTGATATGGTCCTTCCCAATTTGCTCCCAACTTGCCAGCATTTAATTCTTGCGTATTTTAAAAACTCTTCTCAATATCCAATCTCCTACTTGGAACGCCTTCGCATTAACACGTTTATTGTAACTCCGGGCTACCCCCTGTCTATATGCCGCCATACGAACCGATGCCTCATCTCGCAACTCGTCTACCGTGTCTAAATGGTGTAACAAGTTAGTTAGGTTTGATTCCTCGGTTGTGAGTCCATACCGAACTGTGGGCAAGGTTACTTCTACTAGTAATACGGCTTCGCATCCATAGACTAGGGAGAAAGGCGTGTGGCCTGTGGCAGTCTTGGGAGTTGTTTGATCTGACCACAGGATAAGGGTAACTCGTCTGCCCATTTCCCCTTTGCCTCTTTGAGTCGCTTCTTCAAGTTGGTGATGATTACTTTGTTACATGCTTCTGCTTGACCATTAGCTTGAGGGTAACATGGTGTTGACATTACCAACTGAATGTTGTATTGCTGGCAGAATGATCTCATCTTGTCACTGATGAACTGGGACCCGTTGTCGCAGACTATGGTGGATGGTATTCCAAATCTACTTAGGATGTTTCTCTTTATGAAAGAGATGACCTGGGTGTCTTTGACTTCTTTGAAGGCTTCGGCTTCGATCCACTTGGAGAAGTATTCAGTCATTGCTAGGATGTAGACGCGTTGTCCTGAAGCTGGAGGAAGCTTTCCTACTATATCCATCCCCCATTTCATGAATAGCCAAAGGGAAGTTATAGGATGCAACAACTCCGAGGGTTGATATGGTATGGGTTCATGATGCTGGCACGCGTCACATTTGCGGGCGAACTCCATTGCATCTTTGTTCATGGTGGGCCAATAATAACTCATCCTGCTTGCCTTGCTCGCCAAGTTGCGACCCCCTGTATGATTTCCGCATTCTCCATCGTGTATGTCTTATAACACCTTCTGTACCTCATCTTCCTTTACGCACCGGGCGTATATTCCTGACGACATCCACTTAAACAAGATGTTATTCTTAACAGTGAAAGTGGAAACTTTTACCTTAAGTCGTTGAGCTTCTTCCTTGTCATCTGGCAAAACTCCATCTTCTAACCACTTTAGATAAGGGGTTACCCATGACTTGTCTTCATCAGAACCTCGAATCTCCAACATGTCTGCCTCCTTGGTTATAGATGGTGCATCAAGGTAC
Source organism: Fallopia convolvulus (assembly GCA_964016875.1). Lineage (NCBI taxonomy): Eukaryota > Viridiplantae > Streptophyta > Magnoliopsida > Caryophyllales > Polygonaceae > Fallopia > Fallopia convolvulus. The sequence goes on along the minus strand of OZ024731.1, from coordinate 44,535,355 downwards.
ACGAAAGGTATCTTGTTGTACTCCCTTGAGTCGATTGTGGATCCGAGGTTAGCTAGGGCGTCTGCTTGTGTGTTGGTATCTCGGGGAACTTGCTTTATCTCGAAATGTTTGAAGTGCTTTACGATCTCTTGGACTTTTTCCAAGTACGCCTTCATATTTGAATCCCTGGTAACATATGAGTTCGTAACTTGATTTACAATAAGTAACGAATCGCAGATTACCTCAATCTCTTGTACATTCAAATCCTTAGCAACAAGTAACCCTGCAATAAGCGCCTCATACTCTGCTTCATTGTTAGTAGCCTTGAATGTACATCGAACAGCTTGGGCTATCCTATCCCCCTGTGGTGACTTCAGGACTACCCCCAATCCTACGCCAATCTGGTTCGACGCCCTGTCTGTATGCATCAACCATTTGCCATTCCTTGTCAAGTGCAGCACATCTTGGTCTTCATGCTCTGAAGTGGTAGGAGTGAAGTCAACCACAAAATCGGCCAACGCTTGAGACTTCATTGTTGTTCTAGGCTCGTACATGATGTCGTAACCATTTAAGTGGATCAACATCTTGTTAACCGACCTGAAAATTCTGGCTTTGACATAATACTCTTCATCAGATAATTAGTTCTCACAATGGTAGAATGACTTTCGAAATAAGGACGTAACTTTATTGAAGCCATTACCAAAGATAGTACTAGTTTCTCCACGGGGGAATACCTGGTTTCCGCATCGAGCAATGTTTTACTTACGTAGTAAATGGGCAGCTGATCTCCATTTTCTTCTCGGATCAAGACGGCGCTCACTGCTACTTCTTTCACGACCAAGTATACATATAACTTTTTGCATGGCTTGGGTTTAGATAATACATGTGGGTTAGGCAAATAATTCTTCAATTCCTCAAAGGCTTTTTCATGTGCCTCCGTCCACTCGAATGACTTGTTTTTCTTCAGAATGTCGTAGAACAACTTGTTTCTATCTAAAGAGCGTGATATGAACCGGTTCAATGCGGCTACTCGTCCTGTTAATTTCTAGACATCCTTGACGCATTTCGGTGATTGCAACTCCATTATAGCTTTGATTTGTTCTGGACTCACCTCGATTCCCCTCTGCGTTACTATGTATCCGAGGAACTTTCCTGACGTCACCCCGAAAGAGCACTTGGTTGGGTTCAACTTCATCTTGTAACTCCGCAGGATCTCGAACGCGTCTCTAAGGTGAGTAATATGGTCTTCCACCTTCAATGACTTGACTAACATGTCGTCAATGTATACCTTCATTGTATCCCCCAGTTTTTCCTGAAACATATTATTAACCAATCTCTGATAAGTAGCACCTGCGTTTTTTAACCCGAAAGGCATAACTTTATAACAATAAGTTCCTTGATTGGTTACGAATGCAGTTTTTCTTGATCGTCAGGGTGCATCATTATTTGATGATACCTGCTAAATGCATCCATGAAAGTCAAGAGTTCATGCCCCGTCGTCACGTCTACCATTGCGTCAATATGAGGCAAGGAAACGAGTCTTTGGGGCATGCCTTGTTTAAATCGGTAAAATCTACGCAAATGCGCCATTTACCATTTTTCTTTTCAATGAAAACCACATTCGCAAGCCAATCAGGATATTTTACTTCTCTAATCTTTCCAGATTCAAGTAAGGATTTTACCTCGCCGTTGATTACCTGATTTCGTTCGGGAGCGAACTTACGCCTTTTCTACTACATTGGTGGCACCTTCTTGTTGACATTTAATGCGTGGGTGATCACGTCGGGATCAATGCCTACCATATCCTCGTTTGACCAGGCGAAACAATCACTGTAGGACCGTAGAAACTCCACTATTCTCTCACGTAAAGTTGGTTCCAGATCTGCTCCTATTTTGATTTTCTTAGATGGCTCTTGTGGATCAAGAGCCACTTCTTCAAGCTCGGGCGTCTTCGGCTTTACATAGTAAGTGGTTGTTCTACAGTCCTTTAATTACTAATATGACGCCTTCCTCTTTGCTTCAAGTTGTAGGTTTTTGGAAGTCCTTGCTCTCATTGTTATGGAGTAACATTCCCTTGCCAATTTTTGTTCCCTTTAATCTCTTGAACTCCCCATGGTGTCGAGAACTTCACGCATTGATGATAGGTAGAGGGGATAGCCTTCTTCCCGTGTATCCATCGCCTGCCTAAGATGACATTAAAAGGTGAAGGGCAATCAAGCACTTGGAATTTTACCTAGTAGTTAACTCCTCCTGCGACGGTGGGTAATGATATCTCCCCTAGCGTGTTGCGTGATTCTCCACTAAAGCCTACCAAAGTCGTTGATTTTTTGACAATATCGTCCATCCCGAAACCTAAGCTGTATAAGGCGTCCAACATGAGTAAATTAGTAGAGCTTCCAATATCAACTAAAATTCTTTTAACAAGGAAATTAGCTACCGTTAAAGAGATTATTAAGCAATCATGGTGAACTTCCTCTTCCTCGACATCGTCAAAGGTGATTGGCATCATGGCAAGACTTGTTCGTGAAGGAGCTTTGGAGCATTCTCTTCTTGTATCCCTTGCAATCCTTTTGGCTGCAGAGTAGGTTATATCGCAAATTTCCGATCCCCTTGTGATGACATAGATTACCCCAGTGTGCTTCGGTGGGGGTGGTGGACTGGCTCTTTCTTTGTTGCGTTCCAATTGCTCCTTCTCCTTTTCCGATATCAATTCTTTAAGATGCCCCCTTCGCAATAATTCACTCACTTCCTTTCGTAACGCGATACACTCATCGGTTCGGTGCCCATGATCAAAGTGGAAATCACACCACCTAGACTTGTCTTTCTGATGTGCGGGCACGTTATTCTTTCGAGGCCATTTAACAGTATCTCCCATGGTGTTGAGGGTTCGAACCACTTCGGTTGCATCTACGCGGAAATTGTAATGAGAGAGTTTCGGAGGCAGCCTAGGATTCTCGTATCTTTCACCCTGTATGAACATCGTTGTATTAACGGTGGTTTTAGCATGAGGTGTAGTAGGGTATGGAGCGTATCTTGTTTCTCGCGTTCCCTGTCTTCGGTCGAGCCGATGAGGGCTTACTGCTTTTTCGGAAAAGAGGTCATCTTCTTCTAATCGGACATGGGCTAGCACCTTTACCTGCACTTCATCAAAATTCGAGCAAGGGTATTTAGTCAATTCCCGATATAACTCGGGATTACACATTGATATGCCTCTTCGGAATGCCTCTGCGGCTATAGCGGCATCACATCTTCGATGGTCACCAGTTCCTCATTGTAGCGATTGAGGAAAGCCTTCAGAGATTCTCCCGGTCTTTGGACCAAGCGGTATAGATCACTTGATCGTTTTTTAGCATGTTGACTGCTTGCGAACCTGATCCTGAACTTGTCAATTAACTCTGCGATGAATTACTTCCAAGAGGTAAATGCGAATGCCAATTGAGTGCGGGTCCAGATAACGTGTTTCTGAACCAACGACACATGACAATCTCCTTCATGTCGAAAGGGACTGTGCTAATATTCATAGCCTGTTTGAATGCGGCTATATGCTGATCGGGATCCGTTACCCCTTCGTACTTAGGTACGTCGGGGACATGATATTTCCTGGAGATATCAACCCTCACGATAGCGGGCACAAAGGGAGAATCGATGTATCCGTCCCTCCTTTCCATCACTATCGGTTGAGGCGCTCCTGGGACCTGAGTGATTCGGTCCTCCAAAGCTCGAAGGCGTTCCCGTAATTGGGAAACCTCAGTGTCTTCCCGTATCGCCCTTAAGGAATTACCATTTACCTGATACCCGGTTACTGTCCTAACGACATCGGGCGTCATGAGACTTGGATCGTCCATGTCTAATCGCCTAGCGACTCCTTCCACCACATCGGTTCCTCGAGGACGAGTTGGAGCTGATTGTACCTGTGATCGAAGCAAATTACGTTCATTAGTTAAAATTTCAATTTGTTTTTCATATACCTCGGTCCAAAATGCCTTTTGCTTGATGCCCAAGTTGTACTTTCTTCACATGTGACTTTGGTTTGAACTAGGTCAACTTCTTGGATCAATCGGATCGTTGGATGAAGCGTGACAGTCTGATCCTCAGACTGTTCCTTCGGGCTGTCCGAGACAGAATCCCGCGATCTGCGCTGAACGGTCGTTGTCCTCACATGTGAGTTCCCTTGTCATTGGAACTGTCTTCTTCAGAGTTCCCTTGATGGAAACTCTTCATCGTTATAAGCTTGTGTTCTCTTGATCATTTCTGGGAGTTCCCATTTCATGGGAACTTTCCTCTTCAGAGTTCCCTTGATGGGAACTTCTGCATTGTGAGTTTTTGTGGCTTTTGGTCATTCATAGGAGTTCTTGGCTGTACCTGTGTTCCTTAGAAATACTTGAACAAACCACATTAGTTCCCTATGGTGTTTGTCATTATCAAAACTCGGAGAATGACATCGTTGATCCGTTGTTTAGAACCAGAGGTCCCAACAACATCCCAACAATTTCCCCCTTTTTGTTGATGACAAACCCATCACAAAATATGCAAGTATTTCAATGAATGATATGCTGAGGAGTTCCTAAGTAGATTTTGGGAAGTCACTTCTAGTGAAACAATTTGATTTGGGGAGCCACTTCTGGTGAGACACTTAGTTCTTACTTAGCTTTTTATGCAATTGTTCCCCCTTAGCTTATGCGTGGTCTGTGATAACTTAAACTGTTAACTCATCTCGCATTTTTTGTCTTTCCCCCTTTTGACATCATCGAAAACAAGAAAAGCAATAATAGGGAAGAAGGGAACACGCAATCAAATTAAAGACCAATGTATTACTTAAGAAAATATTTACAATGGGAACTCAAGTACAATTTTTTGTACTCATTTTTGGATTAAGGGAAAAAGAAGGGAGAGATCATGGGGCTTGAGGGAACAGGGCGTCACAGAGGCGCGTCAGGACTTGTGTAAGCTTTTCTTGTCCTCTGGCCAACACGACTTGGTCCCTGGCAATCTGGTCGAGGGTGTTGGCGAGACGGAGCAACACTTGAGAGTTCCCCTCTTGTTCACCAGACTCCAGTTGAGCTTCTTCCTCCACAGGCTCAGAGTGCGTCATCTTCTGGACAACTGAAATGTCCAGTTCCCTTCCAAGCTCTATTTCGTCCTTAGAGGCGTCGTAGAGACCCTCTTTTTGTAGGAGCTTCTTTATCAGCCCAGAGTAGGGAAGGGAATGGGACTTGGAAGCCATGCATTTCTCCATGTGCCCAAGGATTATTCTGGGAAGGTTGATGGGCTTCTTGAGGAGGAAGTGATAGAGGATGATGACATCAGGGATGTTGACGACCAGACGCTTCTCCTGGCGAGGGATCACCACATTGATGATGAATTGGTGAGCGAGATTGGCGACCAAGGACAGATGGTGCGTCGAGAGCACTTTCGAGGGGACTCGACCCTCAAAGATAGTGTTGCACACCTCGGCGATATTGAAGTCGCCCTAGAGCTTGTTGGGCAACTCGTTGAGCCCTTGACCTGTGATGTAGTGAAGCCTGCCATGTCTCCAACCGACGTCGATGAGTTGATTCGAGTGCCTTTTGACGGACCAATCACAAGAAGTCGAGCTAAGAAGATTGCTCAAGGCACAACAGCGATCGTGGTTCGATTGGCAGCGGTTATTGAAGAGCCTAGCAAGGCGAAGTGGGTCTCGTGCATTCGACATCAATTGAGCCCGGATTCCATGGATTGATTATATGAGGGCCGAAAATCACTATTTCTTTATTTAGAAACATGTATTAATTTGTCTCACTTTAGGGCTGAATTTAGTAAGTGACCGGTTGAGATGAATTGGTATATGGGTCAAAGTCAACCCTTTGACTTGACCATTCTAAATTGAAGAAAATATCTTATTTATTTATTATGAACAATTTCTATTTATTTTAATAATGTAGAGAAATCAGCAATAGGCTTATGTTAGTTGGTTGATCTTCTCTCTCCTGGTTGTTAGAGATATTTTTAGTTTGTTAGAGATATTTTGAGTTTGTTAGGATTATTTCCTTAAATAAACAAATCAGCCATGATTTATTTTATTTAAGGGAATCTATTTAGATTTATTTAGATATTATTATATCTTGGGAAGCAAGCAACGGAGACCTATTCTCCCCATCTAGGGCCGGCCACTCCCCTCCCTTGCTCCCCAAGTAGTAGCTTTTGTATTCTCTATAAATACTTTTCAGTTTCATTAATAAAAATCAGCTTGAGATTAGATAAACCCTAAGAAAGGTTTATCTAGTCCTTGGGCTCAAAAATACAATTGTTGTGCTCGTGTTCATCATCATCATCGATCATCATCATCAAAATCCCGAGATCTCTCTCTCTCTCTCTCTCTTTGTTTGTTCGAAAATCTGAGTTATTGTGTGATCAATTAGATTGTTCTAGTTTTGATTATTAAAGATCAAACTAGTTTATCATTCGGATTTAGCGATCGAGCCAATCCGTTTGAACTATCAACATTGATTATTTCCATAATTCAGATCGGTTGTTATTCTGTTCATTCTCGTCAATTGGTTACTTGTGTCACAAGAAAGTTCTAAAGTTGAAAGCTTTGTAGGTTTGAAGTGTTTACTGGCAAGATCGGGATCCTGTGTGGTCAAATACGAGGTTTCTGAGGAGTAATCCGAGGCGATCACGTATCAAGTGGTATCAAAATCCAGCGTCTCGCCAAGTAATTGTTTCTTTCCTTAATTTGCTTTCTAGTTAATTTAATTCAGTTTTTGATCCCAAAGTTTGAACCTTTAACCAAGTTACAATTTTTGAGATCCAAAGGCTGAATTTTCACCACAACCACCACATAATTCCGCCAACACCACCACCCCGCCACCACCTACCCACCCCGACCAGGTGTCGCTCTCACCAGCCGCACCACCCACCACCACCGTCCGATCACAACCCCACCAACCCCATCCAAATCGGAGCATCCAAACCCTAAATCGCCCACCCTCATTCTCGAAACCCTAATCCTAATTTTTTGAGAACCCTAGCCTAACCCTAACCCTAATCTGGCGGCAGCCCTAATCCCAAACCCTAACCCTAGTTGCGAGAAACCCTAACCCAACTCTCGCAAACCCTAAACCAAAACCCTACCATACCCCAAACCCTAGAACCGAACCCTAAAAACCCTAATCCAGCCGTGAGCTTCGAAACCCTAAATTTCTTAGTTGTTCCTTTCCCTCCAAGCAATTACCCAATTAGGAGATTTTTATGGGATTTGTGCATGTTTATTGGCTGAATTGGTTGAGTTGTATTGCAATTTAGATTAGCAATTGTTTTCCTACAGTTTTATGAGTTTTCATTCATGTTGCATGATTGATTGCGATTCATATTGCTTGATTAATACTTGCTGATTTCTGTCATTGCATCCCATCAATTCAACCTACCCCTTCTTCTTTTTATTAATTTGGCTTCTAGTTGCTTTCATTGGTAGCAAAAAATCACTTAGTTAAAAAAAAACAGTTCGTGTATACCCTTTTTAATTTCGTCCTTTGCATTGTTGCATTGCTTTGCTTGTTTCTTCATTATAGCACAAGAGTAGTTTGTGCATAAAATCAAAAAAAAAAACAGAAAAGAAAAGTGATCTACCCCAGCTAGTTTTAATCCACTTTCAACCCTAGTGACTGCTTGCTTAAAAAGATAGCTAAGTAGAAATCACTTTGAAAAAAAAAGAGTGACGAAATAAAAGTCACTTAGCCCACCATATTTTCTGTCCTTGCACGCTGAAATTTGGCTTTATTAACTTGCATAGAGTCAATTGAGAGATTGCATGTGTTTTAGAGCTCATAGAGGGATTATTTGCATTGCTTGTCTTATTGCATACTTGCCATTTGCTTAAGCTGCATATTTCCTTTATTTACCATTAGTATTCCATACCTACACTATATCTACCCATTTTACTCCCTCAAATCAGCCCAAAAACTGAATTAAGTTGATTGGATTGCTTTGAGGCAAGTTTTGGCTTGATCAAGGTGTGGTATTGCTTGTTGTGATTTGCTTTAGAACACACCACTCTCTCTACTTTCTTGCTTGTTTCAGGAACAATGGTGATTCCATCAGAACCTAACCCAACTGAATTAAACCTCACTAAGGAAGCAATCGACTTCATTAGGTTGTCCATTAGTGATGGTGTACGAGATGGCCAGGCTCGAGCTGTAGAACTGGCCACGGCTGCAATGGCTCCACAAATGAAGCGTTTAGAGGAGCAACTTGCAACGTTGATTGATTCATCTCAAGCAAGTCATAAGAGCACCCCTGCAGTTGATCTTACAAGTGACCCAAATCAGGCCTCGGGTAGCGACAAAGGCAAGCAACAACTAGTTGATGAAGAGCATGATGTGCTTGCTAGCTACAACAAAGATAATGATCCCCCGGCTCACTACTCCCCCACAGCAGGCCGAGGTAGAGGAAGAGGCATCGGGTCGAGAAATCCATCGGTTACTCATCAACAATTCTATAATCAGCCACAAAACCGGTATCCTCAAGCCACTCATCAACAATATCAACAATACAACAATTATTTTGATGATGTGACGTATGGCTATCCCGGGGAAGAAAGGCGCCCATGGCATCCTCCCCTAGATGATTTCTATAACCAAGATGAGGTTGCAGAGGATCTTCCACCAACTTATGGAGCACAAAGGCCGAACAACAACAACGCCGTTAACCAAGCCGTGAATCAAATTGGTAAACGTGATATAAAGATCAAGATAGAGCCATTCAATGGAGAGCTTAATCCGGAGAAGTATCTAGAGTAGGAACAAGCTACAAATTTCATTCTAGATCACATGGGTTATGAAGAGTGGGAGAAAGTTGTTGTTGTTGTCATCCACTTTATTGGGACCGCTAGAAATTGGTGGTTTAGAATGAAGGAGGATCGAATTAGAAAGGCCTTAGCACCAATTCAAACTTGGGGCCAGCTGAAGTTTGTAATGAGGAAGAAATATGTGCCTGAAGAGCATACCGAGCACATGAGGTTGAAAGTTGTAACTTACAAACAAGGCACCAAGTCTCCAACCGAGTACTTCAATGAGCTAGAGGATCTGAGTTTTAAAGCGGGAATTCATCATTCCCAACGGTCTCTAAGGACCCAATTCATGGCTGGACTGAATCAAAGCATTCAAGACACATTGGAGATTCAACAAATCAAGGATCTCAATGCCTTAGTACATTCAGCCCAACTACTCTATGAGCAGCAACAAAGGAAGAAGAAGGAAGCTTGGATTGCTCCAAAAAGGTTTGGTTCTAATCCTAGTTCAAATTCCAATTCTTATTCTTCTAACCTTTCTATGTAGCAAAAGGGAGCTTCTAGCTCACCTAAACCAACGGTTTTTCAAGGCCAAAGGCGTCCCACCAATGGACCTCCAAATCAGCCTAGGGCTCGTGATTTAGTATGCTACAGGTGTCAAGGAAGAGGTCATTATGCCAAGGATTGTCCAAATCTAAAGCAAGTGCTTCTCACCACCAATGGAGGATATGTGAGTGATGAAGATATACCTCCAAATCAAGTGGAGGAGGACAGCAATGGACAAGAAGAGGAGGACGTAGAGGCCATTGAACCAGATTGCACCGAACAGCCTCTAACTTTGGTAACAATGCGTACTCTTACTTTACAAGAAACACCTAGGCTAGATCAAAGGGAAAATATTTTTCATAATAGGTGTACAGTAAAGAATCAAGTGTTATGCATGATAATTGATAGTGGTAGTTGCTGTAACATTATTAATGCTAAGGTAGTTGATCACTTGCAATTAAAAACCCAACCTAGGGCTACTAGTTATGGTCTCAATGGAATTAATGATTCAGAAGGTCCTAATCTTGTCACTCATCAGTGTTTAGTCTGTGTTGCTATTGGTACTTATGTTGATGACATCATGTGTGATGTAGTTAACATGGAATGCACTCATATCTTGTTAGGAAGACCATGATTATTTGATAAGAGAGTGATTTATGATGGCATGTTAAACACCTATTCCTTTAACTATGATGGGGGGGAGAGTTTCTCTTCTACCCTTGTCTCCTCAACAAGTTTTACAGGATCAGGTACGTCGAGATCAAGCTAGGGCACTTAGGCGTGCCAAGGAAGAGAAAGAAGAGGCTGATTCCACGGCCAAAGTTGCGGCCCGGCGTTCGGCGCCCAACGCGTCAACAAAGCCAAGCGGCGTTTCCCAGTCTCCACCCGAGCGTTCTGGCACAAATTTTGGGACAACATCAAACACAGGTGGAGCTACTGTTTGGGACGAAAAACGCCGAGAAAATGTCCCTAAAACGCCCAAAGTGCCGAGCAACACTTCCAGCAGTGTACCTGGGACGAAAACGGGGCTATCTCCCAATCCACTCGAGCGTTTTGGATCAAATTTTGGGAGCACTTCAGAGACTCAGAGAGCTACAAATCTGGAAAAAGAACGCCTACATAAAGAGCCAAAAATCGGCTTGAAGGGCAGTGTAGAAAAGCACTCTCTTGTGACTCAGTCTAGTATTTTTTTCCCTAACTCTTATTGCTTACTTCTTACGAGGAATGAGATACTTATTATTAGTCAAGATATTTCACATCTTCCAAAGTGTCTACAGGACCTATTACAGGAGTTTGAATATATGATGCCTGAAGAGTTGCCAGAAGGCCTTCCACCAATTAGAGGCATTGAGCATCAAATCGATTTGGTGCCCGACGCTTCTTTACCAAACCGTGCAGCCTATAGAGCAAGTCCAGAGGAGACCGCTGAGCTTCAAAGACAAGTGCAAGATCTCATGGACAAAGGCTATGTGCGTGAATCCCTCAGCCCATGCGCGGTTCCGGTGATTTTGGTGCCAAAGAAGGATGGCACATGGAGAATGTGTGTTGATTGTAGAGCGATCAACCAAATAACAGTTAAGTACCGTCATCCCATCCCTAGATTAGATGATATGCTTGATGAATTGCATGGTGCTAATTTCTTTTCTAAGATTGATTTAAGAAGTGGGTACCATCAAATTAGGATGAGGGAAGGGGATGAATGGAAAATTGCCTTTAAAACTAAGTATGTCTTATATGAATGGTTAGTAATGCCTTTTGGATTAACTAATGCACCTAGTACTTTTATGAGGCTTATGAACCATGTTTTAAGAAGATACTTAGGCAGATTTGTTGTAGTCTACTTTGATGATATCTTAATCTATAGCAAAACCATGCATGAACATGTAGATCATCTTAAGGCTGTTTTGGACACTTTAAGGTTAGAAAAGCTTTATGTTAACTTGAAAAAGTGTTCTTTTTGCTCGGAGTCTACCATTTTTCTTGGTTTTGTTGTATCTAAAGGTGGATTGAAGGTAGATGAAGACAAGATCAAGGCAATCAAAGAATGGCCCCAACTGACTACACCAACAATGGTCAGATCATTTCTCGGCTTGGCTGGCTTCTACAGGAGATTTGTGCGTGATTTTAGCACAATTGCAGCCCCCCTCCACGAGCTTACAAAGAAGGATACAACCTTTAAATGGAGGGAGAAACAAGAGGACGCCTTCAACACTTTGAAGGACAGATTATGCCACTCCCCAGTGCTTCAACTCCCTGACTTTTCCAAGGCATTCGAGATAGAGGTGGACGCTTCTGGACATGGCATAGGAGGCGTGCTCTTGCAAGACAAGAAACCCATTGCTTACTTTAGTGAAAAGCTTAGTGGGGCTGAGTTGAAAACTTGGTCTCATTATTTGTGGCCTAAAGAGTTTGTAATCCATTCTGATCATGAGGCCTTGAAGTACTTGAAAGGCCAATCCAGACTCAACAGGCGACGTGCAAGATGGGTTGAATTTATGGAGACCTTTCCTTATGTTGTAAAACATAAGAAAGGCAAGGAGAATGTGGTAGTTGACGCCCTTTCTCGGAGGTATGTGCTCTTGAACCAATGTGATGTTAAGATCCTTGGATTTGCAATGATTAGGGAATTATATGCTAGTGATCCTCACTTTGCTGAAATCTATAAGAATTGCATGTCTAGGGGTGAAATAGATACCTACTTTATTGATGATGGATACTTGTTTAAAGCTGGTAAATTGTGCATTCCTTCATCTAGTATACGTAGGCTTCTAACTAAAGAGGTTCATGAATCAAGAGGACATAGGGGTTTAGAAAAGACTTTAGAAGGTTTAAAAGAACACTACTATTGGCCTAAAATGAGTAATTATGTGCTGAGATTTGTCAAGAGTTGTGTTGTTTGTGCTAAAGCTAAGTCTAGACTTCACCCCCATGGTTTGTACCAGCCTTTACCTATTCCTAGTTCACCTTGGGAAGACATTTCTATGGATTTCATTGTAGGTTTGCCTAGAACTAGGAGGGGTAGAGATTCTATCTTTGTAGTGGTAGATAGATTTTCCAAAATGGCTCACTTTATTCCATGTCACACGACTGATGATGCTGTGCATATTGCTGATTTGTTCTTTAGGGAAATTGTTAGATTGCATGGCATTCCTTGTTCTATTGTTTCAGATCGTGATGGTAAATTTTTGAGTTATTTTTGGAAGAGTCTATGGTCTAAATTGGGAACTAAATTGCTGTTTTCTACCTCATGTCATCCACAAACTGATGGGCAAACTGAAGTTACTAATAGAACGTTTGGGGTTTTACTTAGAACTATGCTTAAAGCTAACCTCAAACGTTGGGAAGATGTTTTGCCTTTTGTGGAGTTTGCTTATAACAGGTCAATCCATTCAGCCACAAAAATGACCCCTTTTGAGGTTGTTTATGGGCTGAATCCGAGGACACCAGTGGACATGACGCCTCAGCCATACAAGGGAAAAGAGAGTTTTGAAGCTAACAAGAGGGCTGAGTTTGTGAAGAAGCTGCATGAGAGGACTAAGATGCATTTGGAGCGAAAATCCTTGAAGTATAAGGCCCATGCTGATAAGGGTCGGAAACAGGTCATCTTTGAAGAAGAAGATCTCGTTTGGGTGCATTTTAGGAAGGAGAGGTTCCCAAATCAAAGAAAGAACAAGTTAGATCAGCGAGGAGATGGACCGTTCAGAATTCTTAAGCGGATCGGCCCTAATGCTTACCATGTCGATTTGCCTGGTGAGTATAATGTCCATCCGACGTTTAATGTGGATGATCTATCTCTTTATGTGCCAGATTTTGATTCCGACGTCGAATCAGAGACGATTCGAGCTCAAGTGGAGGAGAATGATGCAGTGAAGCCTGCCATGTCTCCAACCGATGTCGATGAGTTGATTCGAGTGCCTTTTGACGGACCAATCATAAGAAGTCGAGCTAAGAAGATTGCTCAAGGCACAACAACGATCTTGGTTCGATTGGCAGCAGTTATTGAAGAGCCTAGCAAGGCGAAGTGGGTCTCGTGCATTCGACATCAATTGAGCCCGGATTCCATGGATTGATTATATGAGGGCCGAAAATCACTATTTCTTTATTTAGAAACATGTATTAATTTGTCTCACTTTAGGGCTGAATTTAGTAAGTGACCGAGTGAGATGAATTGGTATATGGGTCAAAGTCAACCCTTTGACTTGACCATTCTAAATTGAAGAAAATATCTTATTTATTTTATTATGAACAATTTCTATTTATTTTAATAATGTAGAGAAATCAGCCAATAGGCTTATGTTAGTTGGTTGATCTTCTCTCTCCTGGTTGTTAGAGATATTTTTAGTTTATTAGAGATATTTTGAGTTTGTTAAGATTATTTCCTTAAATAAATAAATCAGCCATGATTTATTTTATTTAAGGGAATCTAGTTAGATTTATTTAGATATTATTATATCTTGGGAAGCAAGCAAAGGAGAACTATTCTCCCCATCTAGGGCCGGCCACTCCCCTCCCTTGCTCCCCAAGTATTAGCTTTTGTATTCTCTATGAATACTTTTCAGTTTCATTAATAACAATCAGCTTGAGATTAGATAAACCCTAAGAAAGGTTTATCTAGTCCTTGGGCTAAAAAATATAATTGTTGTGCTCGTGTTCATCATCATCATCGATCATCATCATCAAAATCCCGAGATCTCTCTCTCTCTTTGTTTGTTCAAAAATCTGAGTTATTGTGTGATCAATTAGATTGTTCTAGTTTTGATTATTAAAGATCAAACTAGTTTATCATTCGGATTTAGCGATCGAGCCAATCCGTTTGAACTATCAACATTGATTATTTCCATAATTCAGATCGGTTGTTATTCTGTTCATTCTCGTCAATTGGTTACTTGTGTCACAAGAAAGTTCTAAAGTTGAAAGCTTTGTAGGTTTGAAGTGTTTACTGGCAAGATCGGGATCCTGTGTGGTCAAATACGAGGTTTCTGAGGAGTAATCCGAGGTTATCACGTATCAACCTAGGACCTGGAGCTGAAGGCGGATCGTTGACGTGGTAAAAATGAACTCGTCGTCTTCGTGGGAGAGAGTTCCCTGAGTGCAGTCATTGGTGATAGTGAAGTTATTGTAGAATTGACGCACTTGTGAGGGATCTACGCTCACAGTTTCTTTGTAGAGATTCTCCCGGCCCTGGGCCTTGATCAGGTCCCACAGTTCCCCTAGGCCGTTGTCGTTTAGCACGTCTTCGGAGACGATAAGTGGAGGAAGGAGCTTCCTGCGCTCATCAACATGGTGCTTTGTGGAAGAGGTCCCCTTCCTCTTCTTTGTAGTGCTCATGGACGTGTTCCCCCTAGAGACCGTTCGAGGTCCTTTCAGCTGAGGAGGTGCAGCCGCTTCAATCATGAGCACGCGGTCCTTTGGCTGTTGAGAACTCGTGGACACCACCATTTGGTGTCCAGGTGTTGGGATCCGTGCTTGCTCCTTAGCAGCTGGAGCCTCTTCTTCTTCTTCGACCTCATCATTGGAGGTCCCTTCTTCTTAGGAGGAGCTCGAGCTTGAGCCCTCCGCGTCATCTTCGGGATGACTTGTTGTTGCCCCAGCACCACCAGCTGGTCCGGGGTCCCTTGTCTCTGTGGGCTCTTCCGAAGCCACCTTCTTTGGGGACTTGGTCCCTTGATCAGTTGTGTGTTCAGAGGGGTCCCTGTTGAGCTCTTCTTCGATTGCCTTGAGCTGGGCCTCCTCCTCCACAGTTCCCATTATGATAGGAGGAGGGTCCTTGGTCATTTTGCCGATGACCACGGAGAGAGGGAGATCATCGTCGTCCGAGGTAAGGGCGACGACACTTTTGGATGGTGAGGGAGAGGGGAGTTTTGTGGGGGTGGGGGATGTGGTGGAAGAAGGGAGAGAAGAAGAAATGGGAGTAGAGAGTTGGGTAGAAGGAAGGAGGAATGGTTTTGGGAACCTGGGGAGTAGAGATCCCCGAGGTAGGAATGGGAGAGGTGGAGGTGTGTTTTGGTGAGGAAGGAGGAGAAGGAGTTTTGTGAGGTGGAGGTGGAGTTGGAGTTCCCGTTGTTATGGGAAAGGAAGGAAGTGAAGAGGGTGGAGTTCCTTTTGGAGTGGGAACAGAAGGAGGTGGTGGAGGAGTCTGTTGTTTCGTGGGAGGAGGTTTGGGAGGTCCCTCAGTTATGGGGAGAGGGAGAGAGGAAGAGGAAGGGAGTAGACTCTGGGATTGGGAGGTCCCATCGTCGGAGGGGAAAGCGTAAGGAGGTTTGGTCATACAAGAACTCTCCTTGGAGCAGTTCAAGTATTCCTCAAGCTTGAAGTGGGGCTTTTTCCTGGGCTCCGAGAATTCGGAGACCTCAGTATGTTTGCGTTTTTTGGATTTGGAGGGATAGTGGGAATGTTTGGATTTTTTGGGTTTTGAGGGGTCTTTGGAGGAGTGGCGTCGTTTGGATGAATGGCGGTGTTTGGATTTTCGGGGTTTCTCATTGATAGAGGGACGAGCATCTCCGAAATTGTCAACGATGACAACGCCGGAGGAGGTGTTGGTGGTTGAAGGAGGAGGAAGGGATTCAGAAGAGGTGGCGGAAGAAGTCCAGGCCACAGTGTCCTCGGCCGGAGGAGGAGGAGGGGGCAAGAAAGGGCTTACTTGGTTGTAGAGCCCTTGGATAAGAACATCCTTCATAATTGGGTCTTGCTCTTTCTCAATCTCTTTCAATTGAGAGATGAAGAGGATTCGAGGGTTGGCATGTACCCACTCTTTGATCTGGGCAAAGGTGTGTTGAGGGGCCATTTTTGTAAGGTTTTTGAAGGTTTCTTGAAAAAGGGAGTGAAAGGGATGTGGAGAAGAAGAATGGCAGAGATGGAAGATGGAATAAGATCCCAAAAATGGCAAATGAGGGTTTTAAGGAGAGAAGGGGCGAAGGGTAGAAAGGGAAGTGGAAAACCTCGATAACCGTTGCCCAATGAACGTGGGGCATCGTTTCAACTTCCATAGCACGCTTCTGGACACGCGTCACGATCTCTCGAGAAGTCCTTTTAAAAATTTGAATACTTGGCCTTTAACGCTTCAGAGCCTCTGACACAAAAGTCCGCTTCCCAAGTGACGGTTCGTCTTTGTAGATGAGTCAGCGTTCCCTTGCTAGTTTGTATCAGTTCCCATGATCTTATGAAGGTCAGGAAGAGTGAAGTGGTTAAGGGAACTTCACACTCATCCTTTTATGGAGCTAGGGAACTCAAAAGGGAACCAGACAATTTGCGACTCGATAAAGGAGTGAATATTTTGGCTCATGAGAAGCGTTTGTCTGGTCCCTAGCTTAGGGTGGGTTATATGATCAACCGTCATGGTGGCTTGTAAAGAGGGATAAAGGGAACAATGGTTGATCATTTTGGGCCAAAAGAAATAGAGTTCCTTTGTACACATTTATCTTTAGACTAGTAATCATGGCATAGTGAAAGCAATAAGTCCAAGTTCCCTATCATGCAATCTTGTATAAACTAGTCAGGCATTGAGGGAGAAACAAACAGGGACTTGTTTAGTTTAGAGTTATAATCCCTAGGAGCATTCGAAAATGCTGGTAGGGACGTCTGTCTAAAGCTTTGGTGAGAATGTCTGCAATTTTCTCTTCAGTTCTACAGTGTTCGATCGAGATGTTCCCACTTTCAACATTGTCACGTAGAAAGTACGTGATGCCTTATATCTATATGCTTAGTTCTAGAATGATGCACATGATTTTTGGAAATGTTTATGGCACTAGTGTTATCACAAAGTATGGGAACTGGGCCAAAAGACATACCGTAATCCTGGAGTTGTGACTTAAGCCATAGAACTTGGGAACAACAAGATGCGGCAGCCACATATTCTGCTTCAGCTGTGGAGAGTGCCACTGAGTTTTGCTTTTTAGATCCCCATGAAACTAAGTATGACCGTAGGAACTGGGCCATTCCAGATGTGCTCTTTCTATCAACCAGGTGCCCTGCAAAGTCCGCATCTGTGTATGCAATGAGCTCAAGGGAACTGTTCCTTGGATACCAGAGGCACAAGTTATCGTTCCCTTTGAGATACTTGAAAATTCTCTTCACCTCTTTCAGGTGTGATTCCATAGGGTTAGCTTGAAAACGAGCACAAAGACATACGGAGAACATGATATCAGGTCTACTAGCTGTTAAGTAGAGAAGGGACCCGATCATACCTCGATAGTTCCGTTGGTCCACACTAATACCTGTTTCATCCGCATTGAGCATTGAATTTGGTGAGATGGGAGTGTCAATGGGCTTGGAGTGTTCCATCCCATACTTCATGAGCATTTCCTTGATGTATTTCTGTTGATGAATCTTTGTTCCGTCCTTGGTTTGGGATATTTGAAGTCCTAGGAAGAACGTGAGTTCCCCAATGAGACTCATTTCAAACTCACTGCTCATGAGGTCCTTAAAGTTCTCTACAAGAGTTTCGTTAGTTGCTCCAAAAACAATGTCGTCAACATAGACTTGCACGATCAAAATGTCTTTAGACTCTTTCTTTAAAAATAAAGTCTTGTCTATGGAACCTCGAAGGTATCCATGGGACAAGAGGAATTGAGCAAACCTGTCGTACCAAGCTCGGGGAGCTTGTTTGAGTCCGTAGAGTGCCCTCTCCAGGAAATAGACATGGTTGGGTTGTTTCTCATCTTCGAATCCTGGGGGTTGAGCCACATATACTTCTTCCTTGAGATGTCCATTGAGGAAGGCTGTTTTCACATCCATTTGATAAAGCTTGAATCCCTTGTGAGCAACATAGGCAATTAGAAGTCTGATGGCCTCGATCCTGGCAACTGGTGCGAAGGTCTCATCGTAGTCGATTCCTTCCTCTTGCATGTAGCCTTGTGCCACTAGCCTAGCCTTGTTTCTTGCTACAGCCCCAATATCATCGAGCTTGTTCCTAAAGACCCATCGAGTTCCTATGATGTTCTTGCTCTTGGGCCTAGGAACTAGCTTCCAAACTTTGTTCCTTTCGAATTGGTGGAGCTCCTCTTGCATGGCTTGGATCTAATTTGGGTCCTTCAAAGCTTCTTTGATATTTTTGGGTTCCACCATTGAAACAAACGCGTTAAAAGCACAAAAATTATTGAGAGAGGAGCGAGTTTGTACACCTTTATCATAAGGGGAGATGATGTTCTCAATGGGGTGGTCCTTCCTTTGTTGAAAGTTTCTTGTATGTGTGGGTTCCCTTGCACTTGTGTCATCTTCAGTGGAGGCTTCTTTGTCATGGGAACACTCATCTTCAGCTTCTTCATTAAGTGTTTCTTAGAATATTCTTGGCAGGTTCCCTCTTTGCTCCCCCTGAATACTTGATTCTGGCAGGGTATTTTCTTGGGGAACAAGAGAGTTGGAGGTGTCTTGTAATTCTTCTGAGGAGGGAACTTCGAGAGAGATTTGATCAGTGAGAGTTGGATCTCCGTCGTTGTTCCCTGGTTGTGGGATGTTGCTTGCACTTGGATAGTCTTCATCCCTCTTCCTTGGCTCATCATCATTATCATCATCGTCTTCTTGTCTTACCAGTTTGAACAGAGTTCCCTTCCCTTGGGTCTCCGTTCCCATCTTTACGGATTTCTCGTTGAAGACGACATGGATGCTTTCTTCTATCTTCTTTGTTCTTTTGTTGAAAACCCTGTAAGCTTTGCTTTGAGATGAGTATCCCAGGAAGATCCCTTCGTCGCTTCTGGGATCGAATTTTCCAAGATTGTCTTTGCCATTGTTATGGACAGAGCATGTGCATCCGAAGGTCCTTAGATGGGAGATGTTTGGTTTTCTCCCCTTGATGAGCTCGTAGGATGTCTTCTTGATCAAGGGCCTTGTCATGGCTCGGTTCAAGATGTATGTTCTGTTGTTTCTCTCGACAACTCCATTTTGCTAAGGAGTGCGAGGAGCTGAGAAATTGTGGGAGATCCCATTTTTGTCACAGAACTTCAGGAACTCTGAGTTTTGAAACTCAGTTCCATGGTCAGATCTGATGGCTTTCAGCTTTAGCCCCAAGCTTACTTCTGTTCTTTTGATGAAGGGCTCGAATTCTTCAAATGCTTGTGATTTTCCCTTCAAGAAAATAACCCAGGTGAATCTTGAAAAATCGTCAATTAAAACATACATGTACCTTTTTCCACCGTAGCGGGCCGTTCTCATGGGACCACAGAGATCCATGTGAATTAGCTCTAAGGACCTGGTTTTGCTTACCACCTTCTTGGGTTTAAAGGAGTTCCTAGTTTGTTTCCCTCGAACACATGCTTCATACATTTTGACTCCTTCGAGATTGATCCGTGGAAGACCAATGACCAGATCCTGGAGATAAAGCTTCAGGATTTGATTTACACCTGCATGTCCCAGTCTTCGATGCCAGAGTTCCGTGTCATCTTGGGAACTCGCAAGGCACAACTTCATTGTTGGTTCAAAGTCAGTATCCACCACATACACATTGTTGTATCTTCTTCCTCTCAGAATTATTTTGTTGGTCTTCTTGTTGATGACGAGGCATTCTTCTGAGTCGAAAGTGACGATGTTGCTCCCTTGATCACACATCTGGGAGACACTCAAAAGATTGTATCCTAGATCCTTTACCAAATTCACGTTGCTAACTTTGATAGATCTATTAAGCAACACTTCTCCTTTTCCAATAACTTCTCCCATGTTTTTGTTGCCAAATGAGACGTGGCCTCCTTCGGCATGAGTGTGGAGTGAGATGAGGATATCTTTGTTTCCTGTCATATGGTTCGAGCATCCGCTATCTATGAACCATGTATTGTTCCCTCTCACTGCCACCTACAAGGAAAAGTTAATGTTTTGAGACCCAGGCAAGATGACTCTTGCCCGGTCCCTTGCAAGGGAAAACATTATCATTCAAGATATAGTCAGCAATATTGATGTCTTGAGAATTTAGAGAGTTGGAGTTCCTTTGATGATTAGCATGATGTTTTTGTTTATTTAGGAACTCACGGTTTCTAAGGGTTTGGGCTCACTTCTTGGGACATGCTTCCTTGTAGTGCCCATGAGCACCACAGTTCCAACACGTCTTATAGTATTCTCCCAAGTAATACTTTGGGTGTGGTCTCTGGATCCTGTTCCTATCCATGGTTTCCTTGTTATACACCCGTGACCCGTTTCCCTTAGCAATTTGGACATAAAGTCTATGTCCAGTGTTCCCAGTGTAATAATCTCTCTCACCACAGTTCCCACTTTCTAGGACCCTGATTTTCTCCTCAAGATGAGCATTTTTCTGTTTCTCACATTGAAGTTCTAAGGCCCTACACTCATGGATTTCATGTTCACTCAGGGGTGACTTACCGTTCTTTGAGCACTCTCCTTTGTATCATATGCCATGTCTGGCTGGGACAAACTTAATTTGGGAACTAGAGGCTTCAAGATGTTCGAGAGTCTTACTCAGGTTTTGCAAGAGGGTGTTCTCATCTTTCTCTAGAGTTTTGATTTCTTTTTCTAGATCTACGATGTGAGACACATGGGACTTGAGTTTTTCGAGAAGGGATATGCAGTTGGGACAGGGTTCAAGACCAACTAATTGAGCATTTATGTGTTCTTGTTTTTCCAACTTGTTTTGCAGTTTTATGTTATCTTTGACAAGACTTGAAAGGATTTTCAACAGATCAGGTTTTTCATAGTTATTTAGAGAATCAAGAACAGTTTCAGTGGTTACCTCACTGGGTTGTTCCCCAGTGGTTTCTCCTATGGCCATGCCACACATGTCTGGGAGTGCCCATGACTCGGGATCTTCGTCTTCATCATCGCTCCAGGTGGCGATGTAGGCCTTTTTCCCTTGCTTCCGGCCATCAGTTCCATGTGGACATTCCTTGGCGAAGTGTCCTTTCTTGTTACACTTGTAACATGTGACATCGGAGAGGTCCTTCTCTGCGGGTTTTCTTTGGGAACTCTGTCCTTTTCCCCAGTTCCCACTGTTTGTTTGGGACTTCCCTTTGTAGAAGTTTCGAAGAGCCTTTGTTACGAGAACTAGCTCCTCATCCTCTTCTTCTTTGGAGTCTTCGTGTTGTTCTTGAGTTGATTTGAGCATCTTCTCAATCTTGAGTGCGATCCCTCGATGAGCTCGAGTTTGTTCCTTGTCATCGATCTTTCTCTTCTCGTGTCCTACTAGCTTTCCAAACACTTGATGGAGCATGAGTGTTCTATTTTCCGGATTTTCCTTGAACATTGTTCTCTCGTTTGCCCATTCTCTAGTCAATCCGTTGAAGAGTTGTTGGACCTTCATCTTATGGGTGATTTCTTCTTTGGTGATCCCCAAGCCTTCCATTTGGTGCAAAGTCCTTCAAATCGGGACTGGTAGCTATCGACAAACTCTCCCATCTCCATTTGGAAGTTGTAGAACTCCCTTTTTGCATTCATCTGAAGATCTTCTCGGAGATCTGAGTTCCCAACGTGCATTTGTTGGATATCTTCCCACATTTCCTTAGCTGTGTCAAGGTTTGCTACCCTGTAACAGTCTTGTACGCACATGGACCTCTTCAGGTATTGTTTGGCTTTGTAGTTTGCCTCCATACACTTGTATTCGTTGGGTCCCCAGTTTGAGAGGTCGTTGACTATAGCTGGATCGATTTCGAAGTTGCCTCTCTCGATAACACACCAGGCTTGGTAGTCTTGGCCACGCATCCAATCTTTCATGTCGCGTTGCCAGCTTTCAAATCTTCCTGTAATAAGCCTTGGCGGCTTACTAGTGTTGTTCCCCACCTGAGTAAGTTCCTGAGCCATCTGATACCTGCGATGCTAACACAAATCTAGAGAAAACCAGCTCTGATACCAATTGTTGGATCGTAAACCGTTAGTAAAGAGCTTGGGAACTGGCAATTAAGCTGTTCCCAAGGCAGCGGAAGTAAACAATCGCAAGTAATAAAGACAATAAAGAATGCAGTTCCCAACTAGTTGTATGGGTAAACCTCTACCTCCGCTGGGAGGATTTTGAATGACTTACTTGTATTGATTGCTTTGTTCCTTAGTTACAACAGCCGGATTCACACTTCTCTGTTCCTACGTGTTCTTCCTAACTCTAGCAACACTAGTAAATCCTCTCAACTGAGTTCCTAAGCTCACAACAGCAAATTACAAATAACTCAAACCTTGCACCGACTTCTCAGTTCCCTTGTCCTTGGGAACTTCGCCTTCACCGTCGTTGAGATCACACACTCGCCGACGGGGACTTCTCTTCCTTTGGCTTTATAGTTCAGGTGAGCTTGGGCAGTCGCATCTTTCGTTTGTGTCCAAAATGCCCTTTGCTTGATGCCCAAGCTGTACTTTCTTCACATGTGACTTTGGTTTGAACTAGGTCAACTTCTTGGATCAATCGGACCGTTGGATGAAGCGTGACAGTCTGATCCTCAGACCGTTCCTTCGGACTGTCCGAGACAAAATCCCGTGATCTGCGTTGAACCGTCGTTGTCCTCACATGTGAGTTCCCTTGTCATGGGAACTGTCTTCTTCAGAGTTCCCTTGATGGAAACTCTTCATCGTTGTAAGCTTGTGTTCTCTTGATCATTTCTGGGAGTTCCCATTACATGGGAACTTTCCTCTTCAAAGTTCCCTTGATGGGAACTTCTGCATTGTGAGTTTTTATGGCTTTTGGTCATTCATGGGAGTTCTTGGCTGTACCTGTGTTCCTTAGAAATACTTGAACAAACCACATTAGTTCCCTATGGTGTTTGTCATTATCAAAACTCGGAGAATTACATCGTTGATCCGTTGTTTAGAACCAGAGGTCCCAACAACATCTCAACACTGGATTTCCAGGTCTTTCCGGAGAGCAATCATTGTTGATCGAAGTTCCATAATGACTTCAGCATCGCCTCCTCCAACTCCCCGTTGCTCGGAAGTGCCAGGATTGCCATTGGTGTCTCCAGAACCTTGCTCGACTCCATCCCTATTCCCTACTCCATCTACGTTTCCTGTATCGTCTATGTTCCCGGTACCATCCACGTTTCCAGCGTCTTGATTGTTCGTCTCCTCATTGACCTCGTGATTATCGAGATCCCCTACGTGACTGTAGGTAGTTTGGATGCCCTCCATGTGATGGATCTTGCGGTTGTTTTAGCGTGACTCCTTTTTCGGCTAGGGCCCATAGGTGGGCGCCAATTGTTTTGGGCAGGATAATCGTACTAACACGTTACCTGCTAAAATAGGGGAATTCCTAGCCAAATATCAAGTGTAACGCGTTATAAACCAAAGACAAGATGTAGAATTGATTGAAGAATAGAAAAGAATAAAAGCAAGTAAATTGTAGTATGTATAATATGATCGCAGTTTGAGATAAATCTCCTCTAATACAGACGAACACTTGAGTGAAAGTAGAACAAATGAATAGAAGTGAATTAAGCTTCTGGTTTTCTCTTGAGTGCTTGTGTCGATCGTGCCTCTATTTTTGCCTCAGCCTTGTTTTATAGTTCCTTCATCTGTTTGGACCGTTGGTGGAGCGCTCGCCCCATCCCGGAGATCTCGCCACCGGAATTAATGAACTAGTCGTTACTGCGTAGAAACTACGGGATCCGAGATTTCCGCCCTATCTTCCTTGCCTTCATTACTCATTCGTTCCCTTGTTTCTCCCCAACTTAATGGTCCGCGTCAACCTCTTTGGGCCCACCATGATCTTTTGGGTTGAGTTTTAGAGGGCCCAACACTCTCCGTGTCATGTATTATTGGTATTGTAACAAGGGAAAGCTAATTCATATTAGGGTGATGATTTTTTTTTTCTCTTTCTCTCTCAATTATAGATTTATAGTTAAATTGGTTTGTGAATTCTGTCTGAAAATTTTAATCCTTGTTGTATACAGGAATACTAAGGGGTAAGAGGCGGGATGATTTCCCCCTTTAATGGATATTTGGACAGTTTAACACTTTTTTTCTTAAAATTTGTTGTGGTTATTTTGTCCCTTGAATTGCTTTTGATTCTGTTAGAGCTCAGCTCTCGAGGGCACACTCAGATTAACGTTTAGAAACAAAGTTTGATAATTTTGTTTCATGTGGTAAATGCCTGATGAAAATTTAGGCTTCATATAGTGTTTTTTGGTAGTAAATATTTGCCTGATTTTCAATTTTTCAGATTTATGGGTCAGACAGAGTTATATAAAAGTATAGGCACTTTCAAGGAGGCTGTTGAGGAGGTTCGAAAGGCTGATCAACGACCTGTTGAGGAGGTCCGTGAGTCAGATCAGCGACCCATTGTGGTTTCAAATGTATTGCCTTGATAGTAGCCCGTCCTTATTGTGAATCACCTTGCATAGATCAACCGAAACTTGAGTACGTTTGGCGTCTATATTCTTTTTAGATCTTTGTTTCATGAAAAGCTTGCATCTTTTTTGCATTTTGTGACTTAATGATCATTCTTTATGACTATGTATCAATCTGTAGGTGAAAAGCACCACCTGAGAATATTAGTCTTGTACCAGGCCAAGAATTAAGGTTTTGTACTATGTAATGCATGCTTTGCTTTCATATATTGTAATGTTAGCCCAACACCATTTCCAGCATTTCTTCCTTTGTATATTTCATTTGCACCTGGCCTCACATATCCTACAATTGTGAATTTGAGATGTTTTGAGGCCTAAATGAATATTTTCATTTGAGATTCAAAGATAGAGATTTGCTCTGTTAGTCCGCGTGCAGCATGCACACGGTCATACCTAGTACTGTAATAAAAACAAATTACTTGTAATTATTAGCTTAACAGATAAACAGAGTTAATTACTTGTATTGTCCAGCTAAGCACGCGAGTGTGCTAAGCTATATAAGTGATCAGACAGGTAACAGATTCATTCATTCAATGAAAAGTTTTGCAATTCTACTCTCTCTCTCTCAAAACAAGTGCGGATCTTCTACAACCCACGGTACAACCTTCGGTTCCCCACTTAATTATTCAAATTATTAAATAATAAAAAAAATTAAAAAATTTATATTTATATTCTAAATACTTATTCTTATATATTTATAGAGTTTTGTGATACAAATTTCTAACAATATTTTAAAAGCTAAAAAAACGATTTTTTTAAACAATTTTTAATGTAAAAAAATAATAATAATGAATTTTTTTTAAAATATATAAATATATGTAAATTAGTGTTCAGAATATAATATATTTTTTTAAAAAAATTTATCATTATTTGATGGCTTAAATAATTAAGTGAAGCACCTTATGTTGTAGAGTGGGTTGTAGAAGATTCGGACAAAACAAGTACGTTTGGGTGGAGTCATTTTCTGATCGTTTGGGTGTGTTGGGTTTGGATATTATCCGATAAATTTAGAGGTATGGATCGATTCAGTGTTCAAATAAGTAGATCGGATTTCCAGACTGTATTTAGAAGGCCCAATTCCACAACCCCAGCCCCAACCCCCTCCATACTTTGACTGTTGCACATTATCACTTGTCTCATGTCTTCCTCCTCCCCTCTTCTTCTCCCTCCCAAATCCCAATCCTCATCATTGTCAGTTGAAGCTAAACCCCCAGGCGACAATGGCTAACGATGACCCGTTTGCCAACCACGACTCCAATTCCGAGTCCGACTACCCGTCAGACTACGACATTGAAGAAGAAGCCCGCAATTTCCTTCAAGGCCCTCTGCCAGGTTCCAAGTAGACATTCCTGATATAGAACCTCTGCCAGGTTCCAAGTAAGTATAGCTTAGATAAGGAAACACATTAGTCTGATGAATTTAATTGTTTCATCTTCCTATTGATTGCATGCACCATTCTTCCACTTTCCAGTAAATGAGGGTGAGTTTCTTCCATGGTCCCTAACTTATCACATATAGTTTTTATTAGTTCTTAACCTTCATAAAGTTTTTATTAGTTTCTTCCATGTTCTTTTAGGTCTCTATCCTTTGAAAAGTGTTATTATTTGGTTCTTTTTTATTTTAGACTTTAAGTGTAATTACAACCAATCACCGAAACTTTATATTTAATTTTATCATAAGACCAATATTTATCTTTTTTGAAAAAATACCTCAATCTACACATTTAAGGAAAAAAAAATTAAATTAACACTCCATATTTATCCCTTTTTCAAAAAACAATAGTACTTTTTATAAAAAAAAACATATTGTTAAAAATAAAAGGTGAGTTATAAATATTTATTGCCCTCTTATTTAAACCTATCAATCGGGTCGGGTCGGGCAGTTCGGGTTGAGTCAGGTTTGGGTCGTTACGGGTCACGGGTGAAACCGGCTCGGGTTGGTGCGGGTTTTCAAGCGAGTCGGGTTGACCCGCGGGTAAAAAACATAGAACTTTTATGATTATTAAAATATTTTTTAAGTAAATAATATTATTTAATTATAATATATTCTTGTTATGTATTTTAATTATAAAGTATATTATGTTTTTTAAAATAAAATTTTGCATTTTATAAATATAATAAGTCGGTCAACCCAACGGGTTTCGGGTTTCAACCCAATGGGTTGCGGGTCTATCGGATTTCGGTTCACTTCAGGTTCGGGATCAAATTTCCAGGTCTTAACCCTAAAATTTTTGGGCGGTTCGGGTCGGGTTTGCGGGTCAGGTCATCTTTTGACAACTCTACTCTTATTGAATTTAATAGTTATTAAAATATTTTATAAAATTTCAAAAAAATTATTTTCACAAAAAAAATCTAACTTCTCCTATTTACCCCTTATTTATAAATTTTTTATAAAGTGATTTTTTAATCCATCACTTTTTTGCAATTATTTTATAAACTTCATAAAAATTTGATAAGTTTTTTATAAGAACAAATCACCCCTTATTTACCTGAATATCTTTTGAAGTGAAAGTGTTTTGGACTTTCTTGTGCCATTGTGTGCAAATTGATTGTTAAATGAGTTTTATAGGAAATAAGTTTTCAAACGTTTTCTCTGTGTTGGTACAGTTTCCGACACGGCCATCGTAGTTTGCAGAGAGGAATAGTTGTCTATGTATGGTCCTTGTGAAGTAAAACGTGCCCCTTCAAAACGAAAAATATTATTTATGTGTTTTGGCAAGTACTCTAGTGGAGGCTTAGCCGGGGTTAGAAGGGAGATTGTGAAGTAGAGTGGGAGGGTTTGCCTCTGCACTCGACGCGGGGTTGAGCGCCTTGGAGGTTGGAATGCGAGATGGAGGAATTGCCACTACAAAAAAAAGCGAACTTAGCGACCATAGTTCTGGTCGCTAAATGCAAAATATGGTCGCTAAATGCATTTAGCGACCATATCGTGGTCGCTAAAAGGCTGGTCGCTAACCACTTGGCGACCATATGCTCGCTAAAAATAGCGACCATATGGTCGTTGAATTTTGCGACCATATGGGCGCTATTTAGCGACGATGGTCACCCATGGTCGCCACATTGTTGGCGACCATCTTGCAACCACAACGATCAAGTGGTCGCCCTTATTAGCGACCATATGGTCGCTAATAGTGGCCAAAAGATGCACGACCCTAGCCTTTCTCTGGTTTCAAAACGCACGATCGTGTACCTCTGAGTGCACGATCATGTTTTAAATTAGCAACCACTTTGTCGCCAATGCATTTGTTTTTTTTAAAACATAATTACGATTTAATATAAAATAATTAGTATTTAATATTTAATAATTCATTAATTAACATAAATTCATAAATTTACATAAATTTAAATAATTCACATACATAAATTCATTAATTTACATAAATTTAATAATTTACAATATTTATGTAATAGCTGTGGTTTTTGAGGATATTTTTGAATTTTTTTCGGATATCCTTTTTAACCTTTTTGGTCCGTTTTAACGCTTAATCCAATATTTTTCTTGAAGATTAAATCCTAGAAAATTGTTGGTGATATCCTAAAATCACAAAGAAATGATTTTATGGATCGGTGTGAATTCTAGGATTTTTCAGTGGAAAAAGAATATTTATTGGATAAGCCGTCTTTTTAATTATGCACCGGAAGAAATTTAAAATACGAAACAGAAGCCTTAAAAATTGAAGGTAGCATGATAAAATCATGGAAAATTTATTTTATTGATATACATAATTTACGGGACGTTTTTCGTTTAGTAATGTTTTCCACTCGAGGTCAATAAATTTACCGCTTTAACGCGAGTCCTGTTCCGAGACGGATTTGTTTGTAACCGCCTTTCAATCTCTTAATTGTGAAGGAAGATGAGAGAATGGATTTGGTGATGGCACGTCTCCTTTGACTATTCCAAGTCTTCATTTTCATTTGAAAGCAAAGGAAGGAACCGAGAGTGAACGGACGGAGCGACGGACTCGGGATTCCTCACGCCGGCCACCATCTTCACCACCATATACCTCCTCCTCCTCACCTCCACCCTTACCTTCTTCTTCCTCCTTAATACAAGCTGGTTGCTGCTGCTGTAAAAGAGGGACGGGACGACGACGTCGGATTCGGGAGTAAGGCTTTCGAACCTTCACCGCCGGCCAACCTTTTCGACCACGCCGCGCGACGTCGCCGGCGAACGGTAGCTTCTCCGACCACCACCCACCGCAAGGGCCGCTTTCGGGCAACGCCCAACCACCCTCGGGCTCGGGGATCGAGCCATGATCGATCCAAACGAGCTATGGGCTTGAGTGAAGGTATATACGATCGAAATTAATTAGCGGGTTGATTGCGGAGCCACCGTAAGGGCCTTTCGGTTCCACTTTGCTAATTAAATTTATGGTTTTTATAATCTTGACGTTGATACGGTTTCACAGGTTCGAACCGCTCGTGAAACGGACGTCCGGATCTTCCGTTATAGCGAAGACAAGTTTTGGTTACCGATTGGCAGATAAAGGACTTCGGATAATTACTCAGGATTCGTTGTTAATCCGTTTGATCCGAGATTTGGTAATCTTTAAGAGTTGTTGCTAATGAGCAATTTTGATTTAGAAAATTATTTCAAAAGTGAAGCGGATAATTAGTTATAATTCCGCCAAGATGGCTCCTTGAAGCATGATAACTAAGGATTTATTATATATCGATATTCGGAAATTAAATCGTTTATCGATTAGGAAGTTGTAGGAGTTGATAAT